>SSNR01000116.1:1655580-1658080 GCA_006937965.1 Callopanchax toddi
CCTAAATCCTTTCAGAGCTGAATAAAACCAATATGTTGCACATGGAGCACACCGAGCACCCTGCTGATCCATTTGATGGGATTTCAGAAGGAGGCCAGAGGAAACTGGGGTGCTCTGGGGAGTCAGGGCCACTGCCTTTAAACCTCCTACATTTATTTACAGCCATTTGTTTTTATTGAACTGGCAGCATCCAACTGAGATGGTGAAGAGAACCAGCCCAGTGAGAGCTTTATCACACAAAGAATACTTTGGATCATGTGGAACGTGTAATTAAAGCAGTAGCTTGAGTCCAGGTTTGGAACAGAGAGAATTATCAGATGGACAGACTTGTTTTAGAGGAGGAGGAGGAGGAGGAGGAGGAGGAGGAGGAGCAGGAGGAGGAGGAAGAGGTGCAACAGCTGCAAAAATCAGTCTGCTGAATCCAAATGTTGCTATTGGTTATGTGTAACTCCCATTGGGTAAAAACTTGTAATCAGACTGCTGTTCATGTGTGACTCAAGCTAACCTCATGTAAAGAGTCAAACACTGAGACAGCTTTCCTACAAAACACAGACATGTGTCACTATTTCAGATCTGGCGTCTGTGTTTTTAGTCTAGGGGTGTACAAACCTTTCAACCCTGTCACCTTTCAGCAGCGGTGTCTCTCTCAGTCAGAGCATTGATCTGGCCAGAGGACTAACCCTGCTTTGAGTGATGTCATCAGTGGGTGTGGTTCTTACAGTAGATAAATTACTGATATACGCCACTTCAGAATGACTAAAATATCCCTTCAAATAAGTGAGATCAGACAAAAATATCTCAGCACATTTTGGATGAACAGCTTTGTGGTTTTCAGTTATTTATATCCTGAGCAGAAACAGAAGGATGGGAGTTGTGTCATTCTGTTTGTTCAGAAACAGGAGGAGTGTTTTGTTCTTAATGAAGAGGATGACCCACTACAGTTAGGTTTGTTTGGATTCCTGATTTTTGTTTCCCACCCCTGAGTTCAGCCAGTTCGTGTTAATGGTTCGGACTGATCAGAGTTAAAGGGACTAAAGGGAATTTGGTAAACAATGTAGCTTAAACCGTTTTTTATTTTCATATCTCCTAACAACCTTCTATCTTAGTACAGCTATGAATTTATTGTGGTGATGAAAAAAACAAAAGAAATGAATAAAGTGGTTGTCCCGCAGTTCTCTAAAAACCTCAGCCAATCATACATTTCAGACCGAAAGCTACTATTGGACAATCCGGCTGTCTGTCTCACCGAAGCGCCGCACTTCCTTCATCATCATCATCATGACTCCTGCAAAGGGTCGGGTGTCGTCCTGCACCAGTGCGTTGAGCCCACTAGGTGAACCAGGTGTTTCCAGTGCTAGCGATCTTGTACCAGCTGCTCTGCATTCGCCACGGCAACTCCAGATTGTTGGAGGTCGTCCGCAACGACATCGAACATCGGGTGCGGGGTTTACCTCGTGGTCGTCTCCAGCCTGCGGCCCTCGGGTCAAACTGCAGAATGGCTCTGGTCGGATGATCAAAAGGAAGACGGAGGATGAGGCCGAGCCAGCGGGAGCGGCGTAGCGCTGCTAGGCAAGGTGCTCTGCATGGATTGGTGCGTGCGCTCTTTTAACACTCGGTTGGAGACCCGCTGGGGCCACCTGATGTTCTCAATGGTTCTCAGATCCCTGCTGTCAAAGCCATAGATTCTTCAGCCAGAGTCTTGTTTAAAGGCCAGGTCTCTGAGCCATAGAGCAGAATGGAGAGTACAGCAGAGTTGTAAATGCGGAGCTTCGTCTTGCTTGAGATCGTCTGGTGCTGCCAGAGTGGTTTCCAGAGACTGCAGAGCTGCTGCAGCCAGGGCTCTTCTGGAACCTCCAGTAATAGGTGCTGGAGCATTTTTCAGCAGAACATCCAGGAAGTGAGAGGAGGACAGAAACAGCAGCTGTTAGGGCTTCAATTTTAGGAAAAAATACCAGAGTCCCAAAAAGAAAAACACCTTTTCAGCTAGCAGAAACCAAAAACAGTTTGGACGTAGAAAGAGGAGAAACCAGGGTGAACGTTAGCATAGCCTGGTGTTTTGCTCTCTATTGTTACTGTGGCGATGTGTGGTCCCATGTCCAGGGGAGGCGGGGCATAAGGATTATACCCGATGGGAGGGGTGAGAGCTCTGAGACGTGTTTATTTAAACTAGCTAGCTAAACCTATTACACCTTTAAACCCGTATAGGGTTGCATTCTCCTTCTGCATCAGTTCATAGAACATAGTGGGGTTTAAATATTTCAGGGTCGTGTTTGTCAGGTAAAGATAAACCACCAGATCAACAAAGTGGACAGACACTGATGTGGAAACTAAACCTGTGAAGAAGCAAAGACAGGAGGCGAAGATTGAATCCACATTCCAGCGGTCACCTGGTCATGAGCTTTGAGTAATGATGGAAAGGACAAGATAGGAAATACGGACAACTGAAAGAAATATCCTCACTGGACTCAGCCTTAGTAACGGGGTGAGCCTTCATACATCC
>SSNR01000116.1:1663080-1666864 GCA_006937965.1 Callopanchax toddi
ATGATGGACGGATGATGGATGAATGATGGATGGATGGATGGATGATGGATGGATGGAGGGATGGATGGATGATGGAGGGATGGATGGATGATGGATGGATGAATGATAGATGGATGATGGAGGGATTGATGGATGATGGATGGAGGGATGGATGATGGAGGGATGGATGGATGATGGATGGATGGATGATGGATGGATAATGGAGGGATGGATGAATGATGGACGGATGATGGATGAATGATGGATGGAGGGATGGATGATGGAGGGATGATGGAGGGATGGATGGATGATGGATGGATGATGGAGGGATGGATGGATGATGGATGGATGGAGGGATGGATGATGGATGGATGATGGATGGATGATGGAGGGATTGATGGATGATGGATGGAGGGATGGATGATGGAGGGATAGATGGATGATGGATGGAGGGATGGATGATGGATGGATGATGGAGGGATGGATGGATGATGGATGGATGGAGGGATGGATGGATGATGGATGGATGGAGGGATGGATGGATGATGGAGGGATGGATGGATGATGGATGGATGAACTGATAGATGGATGATGGATGGATGGAGGGATGGATGGATGATGGATGGATGGATGGATGGATGGATGGATGGATGGATGGATGATGGATGGATGGATGATGGATGATGGAGGGATAGATGGATGATGGAGGGATGGATGATGGAGGGATGGATGGAGGATGGATGGATGGATGATGGATTGATGATGGAGGGATGGATGGATGATGGATGGATGATGGATGGATGATGGGTGGATGGATGGATGGATGGATGATGGATGGATGATGGATGGATGATGGATTGATAATGGAGGGATGGATGGATGATGGATGGATGATGGATGGATGATGGAGGGATGGATGGATGAATGATGGATGGAGGGATTGATGGATGGAGGGATGGATGGAGGATGGATGGATGATGGAGGGATGGATGGATGATGGATGGATGGATGGATGGATGAATGGAGGGAATGAATGGATGATGGATGGATGGATGGATGGATGGATGGATGATGGATGGATGGATGGATGATGGATGGATGATAGAGGGATGAATGGATATAGGAGGGATGGATGAGGGATGGATGGATAATGGATGGATGGATGGATGATGGATGGATAATGGAGGGATGGAGGGATGATAGATGGATGATGCATGGATGGATGGATGATGGATGGATGGAAGGATGGATGATGGATGGATGATGAGGGATGATAGATGGATGATGGATGGATGGCTGGATGATGGAGGGATGATGGAGGGATGATGGAGGGATGGATGGATGATGGATGGAAGGAGGGAGGGATAATGGATGGATGATGGAGGGATGGATGGATGATGGATGGATGATGGATGAATGATGGATGGAGGGATGAATGATGGTTGGATGATGGAGGGTTGGATGGATGATGGATGGATGGATGGATGGATGATGGATGGATGATGGATGGATGATAGATGGATGATGGATGGATGATGGATGGATGATAGATGGATGATGGATGGATGATGGATGGAGGATGGATGGATGGAGGGATGGAGGGAGGGATGGAGGGATGATGGAGGGATGGATGGAGGATGGATGGATGGATGGATGGATGATGAAGGGATGGATGGATGATGGATGGATGGAGGGATGGATGATGGATGGATGATGAATGATGGATGGATGATGGAAGGATGGATGGATGATGGATGGATGGATGATGGATGGATAATGGAGGGATGGATGGATGATGGATGGATGATGGATGGATGATGGAGGGATGGATGGATGGATGGAGGGATGGATGGATGATGGATGGATGATGGAGGGATGGATGGATGATGGATGGATGATGGAGGGATGGATGGATGATGATGGAGGGAGGGATGGATGATGGAAGGATGATGGATGGAGGGATGGATGGATGATGGATGGATGGAGGGATGATGGATGGATGGAGGGATGGAGGGATGGATGATGGATGGATGATGGAGGGATGGATGATGGATGGATGATGGATGAACTGATAGATGGATGATGGATGGATGATGGAGGGATGGATGGATGATGGATGGCTGATGGAGGGATGATGGAGGATGGATGGAGGGATGGATGATGGAGGGATGATGGAGGGATGGATGGATGATGGATGGATGGATGATGGATTGATAATGGAGGGATGGATGGATGAGGGATGGATGATGGATGGATGATGGAGGGATGGATGGATGATGGATGATGGAGGGATGGATGGATGATGGATGGATGATGGAGGAATGATGGAGGGATGGATGAATGATGGACGGATGATGGATGAATGATGGATGGAGGGATGGATGATGGAGGGATGGATGGATGATGGGTGGATGGATGGATGATGGATGGATGATGGATGGATGGATGGATGATGGATGGATGATGGAGGGATGGATGATGGATAGATGGATGAAGGATGGATGGATGGATGAGGGATGGATGGATGGATGATGGATGGATGATGGAGGGATGGATGGATGATGGATGGATGGATGGATGATGATGGATGGAGGGATGAATGATGGATGGATGATGGAGGGATGGATGGATGATGGAAGGATGGATGGATGATTGATGGATGGAGGGATGGATGGATGATGGATGGATGGAGGGATGGATGAAGGGAGGATGGATGGAGGGATGATGGATGATGGAGGGATAGATGGATGATGGATGGATGAACTGATAGATGGATAATGGAGGGATGGATGGATGATGGATGGATGATGGAGGATGATGGAGGGATGGATGATAGGGATGGATGGAGGGATGGATGGATGATGGATGGATGATGGATGAATGATGGATGGATGATGGAGGGATGATGGAGGAATGATGGAGGGATGGATGGATGAAGGATGGATGGAGGGATGGATGATGGATGGATGAGGGATGGATGGATGGATGATGGAAGGATGGATGGATGATAGATGGATGGATGGATGGATGGATGGATGGATGGATGGATGATGGATGGATGGATGATGGATGATGGAGGGATAATGGAGGGATGGAGGGATGATAGATGGATGATGCATGGATGGATGGATGATGGAGGGATGATGGAGGGATGATGAATGATGGATGGATGATGGATGATGGATGAATGGATGGATGATGGATGGATGGATGATGGATGGATGGATGGATGGATGGATGGATGATGGATGGATGATAGATGGATGATGGATGGATGATGGATGGATGATAGATGGATGGATGGATGATGGATGGAGGGATGGAGGGATGGATGGAGGGATGGAGGGATGATGGAGGGATGGATGGATGATGGATGGATGGATGGATGGATGATGGATGGATGATAGGTGGATGATGGAGGGATGAATGGATATAGGAGGGATGGATGGAGGGATGGATGGATAATGGATGGATGGATGGATGATGGATGGATGATGGATGGAGGGATGGATGATGGATGGATGGATGATGGAGGGATGGATGGATGATGGATGGATGGATGATGGATGGATGAATGGATGGATGATGGATGAATGGATGGATGATGGTTGGATGGATGATGGATGGATGGATGGATGGATGATGGATGGATGATGGATGGATGATAGATGGATGATGGATGGATGATGGATGGATGATAGATGGATGGATGGATGATGGATGGAGGGATGGATGGATGGAGGGATGGATGGAGGGATGGAGGGATGATGGAGGGATGGATGGATGATGGATGGATGGATGGATG
>SSNR01000116.1:1667699-1679249 GCA_006937965.1 Callopanchax toddi
GGATGGATGAATAATGGATGGATGGATGGATGATGGGTGGATGATGGATGATGGATGGATGAATGGATGGATGATGGATGGATGGATGGAGGGATGGATGGATGATGGATGGATGATGGAGGGATGGATGGAGGGATGGATGGATGGATGGATGATGGATGGAGGGATGGATGGAGGGATGGATGGATGATGGAGGGATGGATGGATGGATGGATGGATGAAGGATGGATAATGGATGGATGGATGGATGATGGAGGGATGGATGGATGGAGGGATGGATGATGGATGGATGATGGAGGGATGGATGGAGGGATGGATGATGGATGGATGATGGATGGATGAATGGATGGATGATGGATGGATGGATGATGGAGGGATGGATGATGGATGGATGATGGATGGATGGATGGAGGGATGGATGATGGATGGATGATGGAGGGATGGATGGATGATGGATGGAGGGATGGATGGATGATGGATGGATGGAGGGATGGATGATGGATGGATGATGGATGGAGGGATTGATGGAGGGATGGAGGATGGATGGATGAGGGATGGAGGGATGGATGATGGATGGATGATGGAGGGATGGATGATGGATGGATGATGGAGGGATGGATGATCGAGGGATGATGGATGGAGGGATGGATGATGGATGGATGAAGGATGGAGGGATGGATGGATGATGGATGGATGATGGATGGATGGAGGGAAGATGTAAATCCTATGTAAATGAATGGGACATCATTAATCTTATTTAATGTTGGTGTTTGCTCTTAGTTGTGAAACAGGCCTTTTCCTCAACAATCCTGTAAATTCCTATTTAAGTGACACAGATTAGCTGGTGTTATCTACATCATGTGGTATCTACATGTACATCTACATGATGTACATCTACATGATGTACATCTACATCTAGATGTAGATGTAGATGTACATCTACATGATATATTATCTACACGTCAAGCTAAATACTAACTCATACTAAAATGCAGCTCATGTTTTAGATATGAATCAAACCTCTTTATTTACCTGATTGTAACAAAGTGGGTTATTCCTTTAATGCCCATCCAACAAAAGACACCTTTTTACTAGGGCTGCATCTATTGAATAGTTTAGACATTCAGTATTTCATCAAACATGCCATTGATTCCTTGAGTACTCAGACATAAATAACCAGCTGTTTCCATCTTCTCCTCTCTACCATCAGACTGGTGTACTCTCTTGTGTACATGTACATAAATCCAGCTGCTGCTAAAGTTCAATCCATATAAAAGTTCATCTTACAGCTCAGTCCAGCAGCCAGACTTCTGAACGTTTGTGACTTTTTTCTGTTTAGATGATAAAGTCTGGACAGGTACACAGAGCTGAGTCAGAGAATTACCTGAAAACTGTCCTTTAAACTTTCTGCCGTTCTTGTGTAAATCTTCCTTTACTGCTGAATCAGCCTGATAGCAGGTGAGTCCTGATGCTGGAAACACAGAACAACTCCTATTAAACTGTGTAAAGGCTATCTTTTAAGAAGCCATGCACCCATAAAAATGATTGTCTTTAAAATCGAGTCTACAGGCTGATGCTCCACTTTGACTTTTATTATCGTTTTCTTACATTGAGAACTCTGGTCTCACAAAGGACTTGTGACTGCAGTGAATCCAGTTTTAGTCACAAACACATCAGTTGTTTGTATAAAGTTGTCGACATGGAGTTGATGACTGTCCCTGTATAACGTGATTACTGAGCAGCATGAAGTCACCTGGTTAGACGAAGCCTCCATTTTCTTCAAACTTCCCCCCAAAACCTTTATTTACACCAAAAAACATACAAACTGTCAGTGGGAGGCAACAACTGTGCAGTACAACAACATAAAACAAACATTACAAGGTGTGTCAGTCAAGCATCAACATGAGTGAATATATAAGACTTTTGAAATGAGATAGAACCAACATTCCTCAAAAAGACAAACATTGTCTTAAAGCTGCTGTCTGGAGGATTTGACTGAGAGAATTTTTTTAATCCAACAAACCACGGCCCCTGCCGTTCTCCCCCCTAACCCCACCTTGTGCATCACTCTGATAGGTTTTCTGCCAAGATTAGTTTCTTGTCTTTTCTTCGGGGCTGCATGGTGGTGCAGTTGGTTAGCACTGTTGCCTCGCAGCAAGGAGGTCGTGGGTTCGCGTCCCGGCTCTGCGGCCTCGCTGCGTGGAGTTTGCATGTTCTCCCCGTGCGTGCGTGGGTTTCCTCCGGGTACTCCGGTTTCCTCCCACAGTCCTAAGACATGACTGTCAGGTTAATTGGGCTGGTAAATTGTGTGTAGTTGTTTGTCTCGTTTGTCTCTGTGTGGCCCTGCGATGGACTGGCGACCCGTCCAGGGTGTCCCCCGCCTCTCGCCCCTTGACCGCTGGAGATAGGCACCGGCTCTCCCGCGACCCTCTGTGGAGGAATAAGCGGCTACAGAAAATGGATGGATGGATGTCTTTTCTTCGTTTTTCTCTCTGAAGTTGATGTAGCCCTCAGTAGCCGGGGAACGGCTTACATTGTTGCAGAAGTTTGTTCCGACTCCATGTTCGGCTGCGCTCTTGTGGTATGGCGACTGTAAGCAGGAAGACACGAGGCGAGCTGTGCACGGCCCCACCTTTACAGGTTTGTGGATGAGCATGCACATTGATTGACAGGCGACAATGTGGAACCTCGTTTTCTATTGGCTTAAAAAATTCACCGTCAGAGAGAATTGAAAGGGGTCTGTGGGAGGAAGGCGGGACTTTAGAGGAATGTTGTGGAACTTTGATTCATAAAACATGCTCCAGACTGCAGCTTTACCTTTACCTCAAAGATCTTCTGTAATCAAATGATTTGACTAATTCGATGATTCGTTTAAAGGTCCCATGTCCTGGTTCTCGGTGTTTCCTGACTTATCTATCATGTTACAACGTTGAGTTCTCACCTTCAACCTGCCAGAAAGAGCAACAAACAGCGTCCATCTGTCTCCTAGTCCAGCCAGTGAGAAGCTCTTCCAGATTTCAGACCCAGGTTTCAAACCGTTTTTTTCACTCCAGCCCGCTATGAGGTCATAGTGATCCGGACTTCCTTATATGGTAAATTCTCCGCCCACATGCACGTTCACGACACCTGGAGCGAGGAGAACGCCAGTGCTGCTGCCACCATTGACCATAGACCGTGTAGTGTTTAGTTTCAGTTTAGTTTCTCTTTCACGCGACGGCACTGCCGCCTACTGGACACTGCCCCCTACTGGACACTGCCCCCTACTGGACACTGCCCCCTACTGGACACTGCCCCCTACTGGGCACTGTCCCCTACTGGACACTGCCCCCTACTGGACACTGCCCCCTACTGGGCACTGCCCCCTACTGGACACTGCCCCCTACTGGGCACTGTCCCCTAGTGGACACTGCCCCCTACTGGACACTGCCCCCTACTGGACACTGCCCCCTACTGGGCACTGCCCCCTACTGGACACTGCCCCCTACTGGGCACTGTCCCCTACTGGGCACTGCCCCCTACTGGGCACTGTCCCCTAGTGGACACTGCCCCCTACTGGGCACTGCCCCCTACTGGACACTGCCCCCTACTGGGCACTGCCCCCTACTGGACACTGCCCCCTACTGGACACTGCCCCCTGCTGCAGCAGAAGTGTCAGGCTGCCAAATCAGGAGAAACCCAGCAGAACCGGAAGGCGGCGCTTTCTTCTGATCTCTGAGTTGCTCCTTAGGAAATAATTACAGCGTATTTTGAGTTCTAATGGTGCAACGCTGATCTAGAGGCATCAAAGATTACACCTGTTTAATATAAAGTGATTTAAATATGGAGTCATGGGACCTTTAAGCCCTATGTTTAACAACAGCTGCTGAAATAGTTTTTGTTAAATATTTCAGATTTGCTAACATTACGTGCAACACGCAGCATTACAGCAGAGCAGATTCCGTTGTCTTGGAGCTGCATGCCTATGGTCACTTTTAATAACTGATAACATTTGTTGCACAGCCAGCATGCCCTCCATCCTTGGCCACATTAACAGAAAGCTTGTAAATAATAAATGAGCCGTGTGTTTGCTGAGGATCCTACATCACTGTTGATGTCCTTTGCTTACTGCTTGTGTCCCGGAGGAGAAATTCAGCCACTTCCTTTGATCATCTCTGATGTAACCCAGCCTTCTCTGGTGTTATTGTAGCTGTGGCCATTTAGATGATTGATCTGAAACTACAAGCGCCGTGTTTGCACACACAGTGATGCTGACTGATAAGTCATTTTGGACCTCGCCCTTGAGATTTCACATGCTGTACGTTTGTTTTATGTGTAGTGATCACTTTCAAACATTCAAACCATATAATATATGTAAAATATCCACAATAACAAATGTCACATTTAGATTATATGAAGGGGAGTAACACCCCCCCAACATGTCTCCATTTTCAGCAGCAGGTCCAGAGCAACATCTTAGTTATCCGTGTTAGCAGGCCTGGAGTCAGCGGGACTAAAAGGAGTGGGCGTGTCCGTTGCTGTTAGCATGTTTCCAGTTGCTCAATCCAAAAGCTGTAAATTCACCATCACTTCCTCCATGCTTTCTGCATCAATAGCAGAAAGCAGAGTCTGCCTGAATCGATTATTTGAGCAGTCTCTTCTGTACCGAGCATGTCACTAAAACACTAAAAATGAGCGATTAGTCATGTTTTGGGTTCTGCTGTAAAGTTGGTTGAGCAGGTGACTCTTCACCAAGATCACCTGGCTGAATGTGAACCTCCGTGATAAGCAGAGCATCAGCGGGCGACGAGGGGCTGCCGTCTTTGATTGGTCCAGAGCAGCTGAAGCTCACTTCTTTTGAAAAAAGCAGATGCAAACTGCTAAGATCCAACCTGAACACTGACTATGATAAAGACATAGATGGGTTATACCAATCAGAATCAGCTTCATTGGCTAACATTGTTGCACAAACAAGGAATTTGACTTCAGTATGACATATACTGTAGAAATGTGATATTTGAGTAATCTGACTCTGACTGTGTTCATCAGAGAGACAGCCTGGGGGAAGAGACTGTCTCTGTGGAGGCTGGTTTTTGTAACAAGTGCTCTGTAGAGCCAATCAGCAGGTAAAAGTTTGAAAAGATTCTGTGCAGGGTGTGTGTGTGTATATTATATTATATTATTATATTATATTATATCATATTATTATATTATATTATATTATATTATTATATTATATCATATTATTATATTATATTATATTATTATATTATATTATATTATATTATATTATATCATATTATTATATTATATTATATTATATTATTATATTATATTATATTATTATATTATTTTATATTATATTATATTATTATATTATATTATATTATTATATTATATTATATTATATTATATTATTTTATATTATATTATTATATTATATTATATTATATTATTATATTATATTATATCATATTATTATATTATATTATATTATATTATATTATTATATTATATTATATTATTATATTATTTTATATTATATTATATTATATTATTATATTATATTATATTATTATATTATATTATATTATATTATTTTATATTATATTATTTTATATTATATTATTATATTATATTATATTATATTATATTATATTATATTATATTATATTATTATATTATATTATATTATTATATTATATTATATTATATTATATTATATTATATTATTATATTATATTATATTATTATATTATTTTATATTATATTATATTATATTATTATATTATATTATATTATTATATTATATTATATTATATTATTTTATATTATATTATTTTATATTATATTATTATATTATATTATATTATATTATATTATATTATATTATATTATATTATTATATTATATTATATTATTATATTATATTATATTATATTATATTATATTATATTATTATATTATATTATATTATTATATTATTTTATATTATATTATATTATATTATTATATTATATTATATTATTATATTATATTATATTATATTATTTTATATTATATTATTTTATATTATATTATTATATTATATTATATTATATTATATTATATTATATTATATTATATTATATTATATTATTATATTATATTATAGCTATTAAAGTCCCAGGAAAGCTTTAACATGGGTGTGTTTGTAAACAGCTGCCCCCTGTGTGTAGCTACTGTACCACTCCAGTTGGGTGAGTGTGTGCCAGATTTCTCCCCCTCCCCCTCCCGTCCGGAGGGGCGGGGTCCACATGACGCTCAGCTGCAGATGGAAGCGGGCTCTCTGCTCTCTGACAGCTCCAAACAACGTTCAGACGAAGCTGAGCGTTCCATCAGTTCTCTGCTCTTACTGAACAGAGAAACAGAAGCAGAACCGTTACAGCTGTGGATTTTCCTGGTGGGTCGTGGAGGATAAATGATGTAGAGGAGGAGCACCGAGGAGCGCTGGGTTCTGAGTCCTGTAAGTGGTGCACCGGGTTCACCTACCTCCTCTGAACATCAGTGTTTCTGTTCAGTTTGTCTTATTTTGACAAAACTCAGATTTATTCTCCTTTTAAGAGTCTGAGGCTTAGTGATCACCTAAAATATACACATGCTATGTGTGTGTGTGTGTGTGTGTGTGTGTGTGTGTGTGTGTGTGGGGGGGGGGGGGGTTAAAGTTCTGTGTAATCAAATGTGTATTTTAAGCCTCTGATGCACATTTTAGTTTTTTAATTTGAACTCATTTTCAGAGTATTTCATGCACATTGATGACACGGTTCTTTAATTCTAATCCTCTTGTGAACACTGTGATTTAAATGACTAGCGATAGCATCCAGAAGCACTGACGTGTGTCCGTAGAAACTCCTTCAGATCAGTTTCATCTCTCTAATGAAAGCGATAAAAACCTGCATCTCCTCATTTCTCCACTTCATTTGATGCATGTGGCTTCAGTTTGAGCTCTGAAGGATTTTCTTCCTGATTATATCATTTTCACCATATATGGCAAAAAGCTAAAATACCAGCTTTAAAAAAATGTAATAAAAAACTAAAAACTTATATAGCTTGTTTTTCAAGGAGCAGATACATGTGTCAAAGGCTCTTAACGTGATTATTTTATCAACCATAGTTTTCCAACAATAACAAAAACAAAATAATCGGTTGTTGCTGCTAGCCCTTCACTGTCAGAAATGAAAGGACAACAATTGTACCTTTTTTTGTCACTGGGGTGGTACCCTCAAAAGTACAGTTTTGTACCTTTAACTGGGGGTTATATCCTAAGGGGTACAAATATGTACCCCTTAGGATACATATTTGTACCCCTTAGGATACATATTTGTACCCTTTAGGGGAACAAATTTGTACCCTAAGGTACAGGTGTGACTAGTAAAAGGTACAAATTACAAGGGTAAACATGTGTACCCCTAGTTAAGGTTCAAAATGGTACCCTCAAAAGGTGCAATTTTGTACCTTAACTGGGGGTACAAATTTTTACCCTTGTAGTTTGTACCTTTTACTAGTCACACCTGTACCTTAGGGTACAAATTTGTTCCCCTAAAGGGTACAAATATGTATCCTAAGGGGTACATATTTGTACCCCTTAGGATACAACCCTGAAGTTAAAGGTACAAAACTGTACTTTTGAGGGTACCACCCCAGTGACAAAAAAAGGTACAATTGTTGTCCTTTCATTTCTGACAGTGCTACTTCTATCAGGCTGCAAAACTTCAACCATAAATAATCCAGTTTTCATGAAGTATGTCTTAAAAAGACCAGGTTCTGTGTTTTTTTTTTTTTTAGATCATCAAACAGTTACATCAGGACCAAAACCTGCCTGGGCTGATGCTGCTTTAGAAGATAAAGAATTACAAAATAATCTATAAAATTGTTGAAGCATGACTTCTTATGAGTACCTAAACGTAGAATGGGACTTTATCTCAGTTGTTTTGCATCAAAGGGTTAACGCGTCATGACAAAGTGATGAGGATGCTGACACCTCCAGGTGTTTTCTGGGTAATTTATCACCAGTCTTTTATATTTCTTAGAAGCTGCAGCACAGATTCTCCTTATGAAAAAGACTTTGGTTGCTCGGCGTTCAGTGAAACCCGGACATCTCCCCACTTGAATATTTCAGGACTTCTTTGAAATTAAAATTTCACTTCCCCCTGACTTACATTATGCATGGTTGTAGACGCCGGGACGTGATTGGCTGCAGCTCTGTGGCAACAAGCCTTCCCATCCACCCAGCAACTCCGTATTCCTCATGCCGAGGTGATTTCTCTGCCTCCGAGGGCCCTTTCTGCAGCATCCAGCGTGGTAACCATGGTAACTGCAGCCTGACCCTGTGCGTGCATGTTACAGTTACCAGGGGCTTGACCTGATTTTTTTTTATTTCAGCAGATCCAAGGCAGGCAGCCGCTTGTAGTTTGGACAACTGACCTGCTTCTCACATTGATTAGTGACTGAGCAGCTGTGAGACGCAGCGCTGAGCTTCATCAGCTTTGTGTTGTTAGTGAAGCTTGTTTGGTTGTAAGGACATTTGATTGGTTGCTTTTCTTTAAACTAACAGCTTCTATAATGCAGACATTTCGTGTTATTATGCGTCGATACGTTTTGTGGTTTCGGACTGCTGTGCGAACATTTAGGAGCTCGTCTGTTCAGCACTCCTTAAAAGGATGTTTGGGTCATTCTGAAGTGGCGTTCTATCAGCTATATATATCTACAGGAAGGACCACACTCGCCGGTGACATCACTCAAAGTGGGCGGGGCCCCTAGAAACAGGAAGTAGTTGCCTGACTGGAGCAGTAGCAAGATCAGGAGAGGCACTGCTGCCAAATGGTGACACATTCATTTTCATTATTAATTAAATTTAAATTCCTATTACTTCCTGTGTGAACGACACCCAGAGAGGTTCTGCATGTTTGTAGCTGATCGTTGCTCTAAGGGGGTCCAAACTCCTCAAGACGAGGGCCAAATTTAAGTTACTGTGATTTTCTGCTAAAAATACAAGATATATGCAACATTTTAATGAAGAAATTAAAGGAGTTGTTAAAGTTTTTGCAGTAGAAAATCATATGAGACCATGTGTTTATGGTGCAGCAGGACCGACTGTAGAGTAGTGATTCAGACATTTGGTTAAAACAAACAACGGTCTCATGCTGAGCTGTAGAGGTTACAAACAGGTAACACCAGTTTGAACACATAGTGTGACTTTTAGAGAAAGACTTGTTTTAAATACCTGAAAATCAGCAGCTATAGTTTGTCAGCATATATTATAATATATTTACATGTACATATAATATATATATTATATATATAAAGGGCTGAATGATGGTGTAGTTGTTAGCACTGTTACCTCACAGCGAGGAGGTTGTGGGTTCACTTCCCGGCTCTGCGGCCTCTCTGCGTGGAGTTTGCATGTTCTCCCCGTGCATTGTGGGTTCTCTCTGGGTACTCCAGCTTCCTCCCACAGTCCAAAGACATGACCAGTGGCGTAGCAAGGTTGAGCTGGGCCCCGGTGCAACAGTTGCTTTAGGGACCCCCCTCCCGAATCAAATCACCAAATACTATTATGAAAAGAGTTGTGATGATCAGATGATCTGATCTTAGAGAGGAGGGAAGCAGAGTACTGATACTAATAAGCACTGATATCCAGCTGAATGTTTTAAATAAGGACAAAATCAACAGTATAAAAGTATATAATGTGTGTCAGAAAACAAAGCGCCGTGTGAGCCTTTGAGGCAGGGTGGGGGCCTTTATTTGATAAGGGGCCACATTTTTTCATAAAGTCCTCTGAGGGCCACATTCAGAACGTAAACCAGTGATGTCCAGTTGTTTCAACACAAAGGGGAAAATCACCAAGTAGAAAGTTCTAAATCACAACATTTTTATTGAAACATGAAGAAATCATAATTTTATTGTGATTTTTTTTTCACTTCTATGTGGTCAACAATATAATAAACGTGTCAGATTGAACTGAGCAGAACAAAGTGTTAGTTTCTGTAGAAAAGGATCCGTAGATCTCTGTAGACATAAAGGCTCTGATAGGTTGCCTTCATTAAAAGAAAAATGAATTTTATTGGCTGATTGTTTTCTGGTTTCTTGGTCTTGAAAATAAGTTTGAGTCCAACAGAAACAAGAATTGAATTCCTGGTCTTCCTTCAGAAATACTGAATGTGTATATCTATTTACTTAGTACTTATTTATTTTCTTATACTTAGTCAGGTTCATTGAATGGAGCTCATCATTAAAGTCAGTCAGGGTTTGTGGTTCTTTTTACCAGGAAATTAAGGTAAAAGTAAAAAATCCTGGTTAACAAAAATCTACTTAACCATTTTCATTTAAAAAGATTTCAATTGATGTTTGTGACCTCCGGTCTGGTAACCTGATCATTCATCCAGACGTGCTGTAACTGCCTGGTCCAGTAAACTCCGGTTTGGTAAAGTTTCTCCAGGACAGATTCCATCGTGGCCATGGGCGTAGATTTGGCGTGTACAGAGGTGACGTGTCCCCACCAATACCCAGCTATCACTGAACTGTCCCCACCAATAACTTGATCCAAGGATGCAGAAGTAGCGCTGTATCCCCATTCCACACAAATAATACGTGCAGCCCAGCGGACCGACGTGCTTACCATCCAGCTGAATACACTTCACTTCATTAGCTAGCTGTTTTCAAACAATACTGCCTTGATTTATAATGAGTTTCTTTAAAAATCACAGTATTTTAACATATCCTAAGTATGGTTCAATAATGGTTTTACATTAGAGATGGAATTCTTTAATTTACTGTTTATTTCAAGGTTTTTAAACTAGAAGCACTGTGAAAATGTTTGCTGTAGTTTCACCTTATTGCCTCAAGAGGGAGACATAAACCAAGGTTTTTTCAACTAAAAGCAGTGTATATAATGCTTGTTGTAATGTTACAAAACCGCCACAAGAGGGTGAGTGTGTGTCAGCAGAAACAGAAACTGTAATGTATGGATTTTTCCTATGATGACACCTGTCAGTGAATGCATCATTGCTATCTGCGCGGAGGCTCTTGGGAAAGTGTTGTCGAGTTCATGACTAAAGTAAAGACGGTTGAGCACTTGCTCCAAGAGACTGGTGTTGATTATTATGTCAAAGGACATCACAGAAACCAAAGAACAAAAAGTCACAAGAGAGTTCACTGCTTTGTCCTGCCATCCCAGCTGAATACGCCTCACTTCATTAGCTAGCTGTTTTCATATTCTGACTTGATTTAGGAGTTTCTTTAAAAATCACAGTATTTTAACATGTCCTAAGTATGGTTGAATAATAGGTTTACATTAGAGATGGTGTTCTTTAATTTACTGTTGTTGTAGTTTCACCTTATTGCCACAAGAGGGAGACATATACAAAGTTTTTTTCAACTCAAAGCAGTGTGAATAATGCTTGTTGTAATGTCACAAAACCGCCACAAGAGGGCGGGTGTGTGTCAGCAGGCTTTTTCCCGCTGATTACAGTACATATTGCTTTATTCTGCAGCGCACGCAACCCCCCCCCCCCCCCCCCCCCCCCCCCCCCCCCC
>SSNR01000116.1:1679259-1695941 GCA_006937965.1 Callopanchax toddi
CCCCCCCCCCCCCCCCCACACACACACACACACACACACACACAACAAATAACGTAAAGCTGTGATTTTTTTCACCTGTCAAAGCATCCAGTTTATCTGTAATGGATTAAATCTGCCTTAAAATGACTTTATTTCTCTACTGTTAATGTTATTATCCACGTCACATGCAGGGCTCTTTGATTCATGTGTCTGTAGTAACTCATTTTGGGAGTATTTAAACATTAGGATTTAATGTGAGTCTCTTAAAACCAACCCTCTGATAAAGTCATGGACAGTTTTTAGTGTGGATGTTTGATTCGTTGACTTTAAGCTGCAGTTATTCTGAGAAACAGCTTGAGCAGCTCCTGTGGGAACATTCACTTTATGATGTGGACAGACGCTCTGACAGGTCATCAGATGACAGTACCTTCATCCTTCAGCCAATAGGAGAATTCACCAGAGACAATAACCAATGGGTTGCTCAGACCGTCAAAAACAAACGGAGGTTTTTAGCAGACTTTTTTCCCGGCTGAAAAGGTCTGCTTTATTCTGTAATATTTGCAGCATTTGGTCACGTTTTATAAATATATAGCAAGAAGGTTGTTGGTCATATTCACCAAAAAAGATTTTTAAAATTATTTTATTTAATTTGTGTTTTTTGTTGTGAGAATGCCTCGCCTCGCCTCGCCTTCTTCCGCTTATCCGGGTCCGGGTCGCGGGGGCAGCATTCCAAGTCGGGCAGCCCAGGCCACCTTCTCCCCGGCCAAGTCCACCAGCTCCTCAGCTGGGACGCCCAGGCGTTCCCAGGCCAAACTGAAGATGTATTTCCTCCAGCTTGTCCTGGGTCGACCTGGGGGCCTCCTGCCGGCAGGACATGCCCAGAACACCTCCCGAGGGAGGCGTCCAGGAGGCATCCTAACCAGATGCCCGAACCACCTCAACTGGCTCCTTTCAATATGGAGGAGCAGCGACTCTACTCCGAGTCTCTCCCGAATGTCCGAGCTCCTCACCCTATCCCTAAGGCTGAGCCCGGCCACCCTGCGGAGAAAACTCATTTCAGCCGCTTGTATCCGCGATCTCGTTCTTTCGGTCATTACCCAAAGCTCATGACCATAGGTGAGGATTGGGACGTAGACCGACCGGTAAATCGAGAGCCTTGCTTTCTGGCTCAGCTCTCTCTTTACCACAACAGACCGGTTCAGCGTCCATCACTGCAGACGCTGCCCCAATCCGCCTGTCGATCTCCCGCTCCCTCCTTCCCTCACTCGTGAACAAGACCCCGAGATACTTGAACTCCTCCACTTGAGGCAGGATCTCTCTCCCGACCCGGAGTTGGCAATCCACCTTTTTCCGGTCGAGAACCATGGCCTCAGATTTGGAGGTGCTGATCCTCATCCCAGCTGCTTCACACTCGGCTGTGAACCTCCCCAGTAAGAGCTGAAGGTCAGAGCCTGATGAAGCTAGGAGGACCACATCATCTGCAAAAAGCAGAGACGAGATTCTCCTGTCACCAAACTCCACCCCCTCCACACCACGGCTGCTCCTAGAAATCCTGTCCATAAAGGTTCTGAACAGGACCGGTGACAAAGGGCAGCCCTGGAGGAGTCCAACCCTCACTGGAAACAGGTCTGACTTACTGCCGGCTATGAGGACCAGACTCACACTCCTCTGGTACAGGGACTGAATGGCCCTTAACAAAAGACCATCCACCCCGTACTCCTGGAGCGCCCCCCACAGGGTGTCCCTGGGGACACGGTCAT
Source organism: Callopanchax toddi (assembly GCA_006937965.1). Lineage (NCBI taxonomy): Eukaryota > Metazoa > Chordata > Actinopteri > Cyprinodontiformes > Nothobranchiidae > Callopanchax > Callopanchax toddi. Next base: position 1,680,999 of record SSNR01000116.1, read on the forward strand.
AAGCCTTCTCCAAATCCACAAAACACATGTGGATTGGTTGGGCAAACTCCCATGACCCCTCCATCACCCTAGCGAGGGTAAAGAGCTGGGACAAGAGTTGTCAGAATGGACTTAGTAAAAGTTAGAACATACACACGTTCTACATTTAGATCATCAGCATCCTGCTGGAGGACAAAATTCTCCCATTAAGATCATTGTGAGGGCCACAGTCTGACATGCCTACTCTAGAGATAAGTCATCATTATTGTGCTACTCGCTCAGAGAAATCCCTAATCCAGCACTGCTGAGCCACAGTATGTAAAACTGTTCAGTTAAATCTCACAGCTGGCAGTCCTTTTCTTAGTTATAAAGTGAAACAAATCCACGACAGTCTTAGTTTGAAATTCTAACATGATAGGTGGTGTGTGTTGTTTTCCTTCAAGCAACGCCACAAACACCTGGCTCTTCAGGCCTTACCTAAAATACAAACCCAGCCCCCAAAATAGCTCTGTAAATGAGAGTCAGCCTTCTACGGTGTTGTAAGGGCGTATGATTCACGTCTCTAGGGAGAAACGAAGCGGTGTGGAAACACAAAGTGAAGGTGCTCATGGAGCCGCTCCTGCTGCCCACGGCTCAGCTGTAGATCCCTGAGCTGTCAGCTGGTTGTCGAAGCCAGACTGTGTAGGAGAGACTATTTCTGTCCTTTCTCCAAAAAGCCCTTCTCTCACTTTCTCTCTCCTTTTCCTCCACCGCTCGGTGAAGCATAACACCAGTCAGCCTCTCTGGTTCTGTCTGTCGTTTTGACGTCTCGTCTGCAGCTCATCCTGCAGACGTAAGGCTGCTTCAACGTGTCAGAGAACTGCTAAGAGGGGAAGCCTTCCATTTGGATTTTCTGTGTCAATATCAGAGCTTCTGCATACAGTTAGTCAATCAAGGAGAAAACCCACAACCCTAAAGCCTTCTAAATGTGTTACTGTAAAATGTCGATGCAGTCGTTAAGAAGTAGAGGATGGACTTCCTTCTGCAGCTCAGGAAGTTTAACCTGCTGCAGCAGCTGACCTCTGACCTCTGTCAGCCCATCAGGTCTGGTTTGGGTCAGAAACCAAACAGACTGCAGAGGATTATTAAGACAGCAGAGAGGATCAACCTGCCCTCCATCAGGACCTGGACTCCCCTACAGGCAGTGCAGAATTATTAGGCCAATGAGTATTTTGACCACATCATCCTCTTTATGTATGTTGTCTTACTCCAAGCTGTATCGGCTCAAAGCCTACTACCAATGAAGCATATCAGGTCATGTGCATCTCTGTAATGAGAAGGGGTGTGGTCTAATGACATCAACACCCTATATCAGGTGTGCATAATTATTAGGCAACTTCCTTTCTTTTGGCAAAATGGGTCAAAAGAAGGACTTGACAGGCTCAGAAAAGTCAAAACTAGTGAGATATCTAGCAGAGGGATGCAGTACACTTGTTCGGGGGGGGGGGGGTCACCTGGCCGGGCCGGGGTTTGAACCCCCGCTCTCTGACATGGGAGGCGATCTCTCTCCTCCGTTGTTGTTGTTGTTTGTGTTGCTGCTGATTGACTGAATGGAAGAAGACAATCCCATTTGCTTTAAATAGACTTTTTGGAAAAAGTTTTTTTAAATAAATCTCAGCTTTTTAAAAGTTTTTTTTTTATTAGAAACATTCTATATTTTTAAAGCTCATTTAAAGTAAACCACTTTCAGACACAACCTACAACGTGTAGTGTGTCATTATGAGTTATTATGAGTATCATTATCAGCTCAGACTCACCTGCAGGTCCTGTGAGGTGGAGGGTTTTAGGACCATGAGGACCTTAACCTGAGGACTCTGGTCTCACTGAGGAGCTGTTGATTTAATAACTGTCCTGTCAAACACGTCAAGTCGCCTGCTTTAAATGAAGCGTCCATTCCAGTCATTTATCCTTGAGAATTATTTGGAATTAAATAATTCAGTGTGTGTGTGTGTGACCCTGGACAAACAGCATATTAAAGCAGCACTGAGCGACTTTTAACCAGTAGGGGGCAGTAGGAGGCTACGATTGAAAGTGTCACTATTACCGTCGTAAATCATCTCACGCCTGAATGTTTTTCCAGCCCAGTCTGCGACAGCTTTCAGCTGATAATCTGTCAGACAAGTTGTTGTTTTTACATTTCTTTTGAATGTATAAACATTATAAGTTCATAAACAGTCTATCTTTCTCTCTCTTTCTCTCTCTCAGCTGTCCGAGCATACAGGTGTGCGTTTCAGGTGTGTGAGCAGAATAAAACGAGCCATGTAATTCAGCGCGAACCTGACGAGACTTTAGGGTCTGCTGGTGAGCAAAACCCCCGGGTCCCTTGTGGACCGGCGAAGATCTGACGAACTTTAGATCTCGTTTGGCTGGCGAAAAACATTGTGGCTAGCAGCTAGCTTATGGGCTAATCCCATCTGGTGTTGACGTTTCATGCGGGTCGTGCGCAGAGGTGGGTAGAGTACCCAAAAAAGGTACTTAAATAAGAGTAGCACTACTTCAACATATTTTTACTCAAGTAAAAGTAAAAAGTTGCTGTCCCAAAAAATACTTGAGTATGAGTAAAAAAGTATTTGGTAAAAAGTCTACTTGAGTACTGAGTACCTGATTTTTAAAAATTACCGGTATGTCATCAGACAGACAAAAATATAAAGTTTGGGGGAAATTCTGGTATCTTAAAGCGGCACTCCGGAGGATTTCATCAGGAGAGCAGTTTTTGAATCTAGCGTCCAAAGGCTCCTCCTCAAAACATCTCGACACGCGTGTCTGGTCGCGTGCACGCGGCGCATATACTTCGGACATGAACTGTACAGCTCAGTGTGTAGGGTTTAATCACTCACAGTTCACAATCTCATTCCAACACTACGAGGGTCTGAAGAGCCCTCTCTGTCCCTGCTGCTTCTGATATTAGCTCTGTTAGCAGAGAGCTGCTGCTGGACTCTGAAGCTGAACTTGACTCGGCCCTGGATGAACTTTCTGACCAAAATAAACGCGTAACCCTGTCAAGCCTTGCCATTCTGTGAGGTGAAAGGTTTAAAAATAAAAATAAATCCATCTTTAGCTGGAGAATGGGTAGGTTTTTAGTAGAAATGAGCCGTGAGGCTGAGACACAAACAGAGAAACACACGGAGCGTCCTGTACGACAGCGCCCCCTACTGGTACAGGTTTGGTCGATGCGCGTGCATGTTGAGAGAATGCAGACATTTGAATTTCATTGGCTGAAAAATGTCGGCGGCAAGAAATAATGGAAAGGGGTCTCTAGGAGGAAGGAGGGTCTTCATCAGAATGACAGATGTTGTGGAACTCAACCCATAGATCATAGTTTAGACCTGAAATATCATTTAGAACATTTAGAAAACTTTGATACAGAGAAAAATGCTCCAGAGAGCCGCTTTAAAGGCTAAAATGAAAAACACTGATACAAATACATAACATGATATCAAAACAGCACATTTTAAACAGCATTTAAAGTTTTTAAAATATATATATAATGCCAAAACCTGGTAGAGCTAGCTATGGCTATAAATCTAGCTAGGTAGCTATCTATTTAGCTAATTTAGCTAGTCTAGCTTTTGTGCAAGCTAGATAAAGCTAGCTAGCTAGCTAGAAAATGAGAGTAGGAAAACAAAGCTGGTGCAGAAACATGTGGTCTCCTTTAATAAACTGTAGATGTGTCTGTCTGGTGTATTTCTGTTAAAACATGTTTGTTTTCCTTTAAAGTTACTCGCAGTAGGTAGAAGATTCAGAGATTTTACTCAAGTAGGAGTAGTGATACTTAACAAAAATAATACTTGAGTAAGAGTAAAAAGTACAGTGAAGTAAAACTACTCATAAAAGTACATTTTTTCCAAAAAGTTACTCAAGTAAATGTAACTGAGTAAATGTAACTAGTTACTACCCACCTCTGGGTATTTATTTACCTGTGAGGTGTTGTAGAGGAAGGCTTTGATGATCAGGTCGGTGTAGGAGAGATTAACCCAGGCGTAGCTGCGGGATGACATCGCCTGGTTCAGATCAGGTCTGCCAAGCCGCCGCTGGGAGTCACTGAGCCAGAGGGGAGTGCGTGGAGGGCCGGGAGCCTCCGCTGTCGGGTACGTGTACAACACGGCAGCGGTCCTCCGTCGCCACACCATTGTCCGTGGGGGCGTTGACCTGTCCACTTCATAATCATCCTCCTCTCTCTGGTTTGTGTTTACCTTCAGGCTTCACCGTGCTCGCGTCAGCTCTCGGAGACATTCAGGTCTCGTCAGGTTCGGACTGAATTATTTATAGATTTATTTATCTGTGAGGTGGTGTTGAGGAAATCTTTCAGAACATTATTTTCTACTATATTTCACCACGTGGTTAATAATCAGACTGTGATATGCTTGCTGAAACAATCCCTCCCCAGCAGGATTCCTCCCTAGTGTTCTTAGACCGGTTCTGCCGTAAAGCAAAAAGTGACATCATCCTGGAGGTACGGGTCGAGCCTCAAAACTGTCTAGTGCGGTATCTGGCCAGTAGAGGGCAGCAGAGTGCTGTCAAACATGAAACTGGTCAAGTTTCTAACTAAATAATCATTGAGATCAATTTGAATGCTCTAACTTAAAGTGTTAAAACTAGTCAGTGTTGCTTTAAGGCAGATGTTTTGTGTTGTAGATGTGATGGACCAGCAGAGGGCGCTGCATTCTGGGTGTCTGGTCTCAGGGGTCCGCACGCCGCCCGTCCGGCGCAACAGCAAGCTGGCCAGCCTGGGGCGCATCTTCAAGCCGTGGAAGTGGAGGAAAAAGAAAAACGAGAAGCCGAAACCTTCAGCCAGTGAGTGCGGTGGCAGAACTAAAAAATGAATGAATAAAGTGTTGACAGAACTACTGGAGCGTCTGTCAGGAATCACTAGCTGTTTGAAAAGCTATTATAATTTTAAATTTGATTTATTTGCACAATAAAAACACAAATCAGTGCAAGAAGGGAAAAAGCCAGTTAGGCTCATTTAAAGGCTCCACCAATAAAACTTCAAAGATATTAAATGAGAACAACGTCCTTAAAGTGCCTGTGACTCCATATTTAAATCACTTTATATTAAACAGGTGTAATCTTTGATGCCTCTAGATCAGCGTTGCACCATTAGAACTCAAAATACGCTGTAATTATTTCCTAAGGAGCAACTCAGAGATCAGAAGAAAGTGCCGCCTTCCGGTTCTGCTGGGTTTCTCCTTATTTGGCAGCCTGACACTTCTGCTGCAGCAGGGGGCAGTGTCCAGTAGGGGGCAGTGTCCAGTAGGGGGCAGTGCCCAGTAGGGGGCAGTGTCCAGTAGGGGGCAGTGCCCAGTAGGGGGCAGTGTCCAGTAGGGGGCAGTGTCCAGTAGGGGGCAGTGTCCAGTAGGGGGCAGTGTCCAGTAGGGGGCAGTGTCCAGTAGGGGGCAGTGCCGTCGCGTGAAAGAGAAACGAAACTGAAACTAAACACTACACGGTCTATGGTCAATGGCGGCGGCACTGCCTCGCTCCAGGTGTCGTGAACGTGCATGTGGGCGGAGAATTTACCATATAAGCAAGTCCGGATCACTATGACCTCATAGCGGGCTGGAGTGAAAAAAACTGTTTGAAACCTGGGTCTGAAATCTGGAAGAGCTTCTCACTGGCTGGACTAGGAGACAGATGGACGCCGTTTTCTGCTCTTTCTGGCAGGTTGAAGGTGAGAACTCAACGTTGCAACATGATAGATAAGTCAGAAAACATGGAAACCGATGACATGGGCACTTTAAGAACAGAAAAGAACCAAAACAAACAAGAAATACAAGAATAAGAACATCATTAAAAATCACAATGAAATAAGCACAAAATACAATTACATAAGATGCTACAACAAGGATAAAACTGCAGTAAAATCAGGTCAAAGTGAAGGATTTCTGCTACAGGTTTGAATTTTATTGGCTGAAAAAGTTCACCGGTCAGAAAGAACTCAAAGGAGGAGAGAGAGTGTTCAGAAGAATAACAGAACTCTACACCTTTAGACCTGAAATATCATTTAAAACATTTAGAAAACTTTAGAAAAATGCTCCTCATATCTGCTTTAAGCAGAGGGAAAAGCCTTTGTAATGTTTAAATCATTTGGTACAACACCTGTTTGAAGTGACAAAGAAAAGATATAAGAGTGGTTCTAAGATAAACTGTTTCACCTGTTTAATAAGAGATACCCATACATGTTATCAGGCCCAGTGGCTGGTCAGTAACAAGACGTATCTCCTGATGATCTAGGGCTCTAGAGGAGGAGGAATATTCATGAAATCAAAAGGATCACATCACAATTTAGAATTTCATCAGCTACAGTTTTCCCAATACTTTCAACAAACTCATTGAAATGCTCTGCTATCAAAAGGATTATTCAAGGATATATATATATATATATATATATATATATATATATATATATATATATATATATATATATATATATATATATATATATATATATATACTGTATATTCAAGGATATGACAGCCTCTTCAAAGACAGAAGGTAGGTGTATCTGAAGAAGCTCTGTCCCTTTGAAGCATCCTATTAATGACTCTCCATGTAGGTTTTTTATTGTTTGAACATTTAATGAACTCCTTGCTAAAACAACTCTTTTTTTCAGATCTAACAGCATGAGTATATTTATTTCTCCATAATGATAGAGTGGAGTAGGATTTGAGATAGACTTTCTATAAAGTTTATTTATGAACTCCTGATGTAAGATCTACATCCTCCTCCTCATATAATCCCCAGGACAGGAGGCACCAGCCACATATCCTTAAACCTATCACGATTGTGCTGACTCATATTTCTATTAAAGTGCCCATGACATCGGTTTCCATGTTTTCTGACTTATCTATCATGTTGTAACGTTGAGTTCTCACCTTCAACCTGCCAGAAAGAGCAGAAAACGGCGTCCATCTGTCTCCTAGTCCAGCCAGTGAGAAGCTCTTCCAGATTTCAGACCCAGGTTTCAAACAGTTTTTTTCACTCCAGCCCGCTATGAGGTCATAGTGATCCGGACTTGCTTATATGGTCAATTCTCCGCCCACATGCACATTCACTACAACTGGAGCGAGGCAGTGCCGCCGCCATTGCCCATAGACCGTGTAGTGTTTAGTTTCAGTTTCGTTTCTCTTTCACGTGACGGCAATGCCCCCTACTGGACACTGCCCCTACTGGACACTGCCCCCTACTGGACACTGCCCCCTACTGGGCACTGTCCCCTACTGGACACTGCCCCTACTGGACACTGCCCCCTACTGGACACTGCCCCCTACTGGACACTGCCCCTACTGGACACTGCCCCTACTGGACACTGCCCCCTACTGGACACTGACCCCTGCTGGACACTGTCCCCTACTGGACACTGACCCCTACTGGACACTGCCCCTACTGGACACTGCCCCCTACTGGACACTGACCCCTGCTGGACACTGACCCCTGCTGGACACTGTCCCCTACTGGACACTGACCCCTGCTGGACACTGACCCCTGCTGGACACTGACCCCTGCTGGACACTGCCCCCTACTGGACACTGCCCCTACTGGACACTGCCCCCTACTGGACACTGACCCCTGCTGGACACTGACCCCTACTGGACACTGCCCCCTACTGGACACTGCCCCCTGCTGGACACTGACCCCTGCTGGACACTGCCCCTACTGGACACTGCCCCTACTGGACACTGCCCCCTACTGGACACTGACCCCTGCTGGACACTGCCCCCTACTGGACCCTGCCCCCTACTGGACACTGCCCCTGCTGGACACTGACCCCTGCTGGACACTGACCCCTGCTGGACACTGTCCCCTACTGGACACTGACCCCTGCTGGACACTGACCCCTGCTGGACACTGCCCCCTACTGGACACTGACCCCTGCTGGACCCCCTACTGGACACTGCCCCTACTGGACACTGACCCCTGCTGGACACTGCCCCCTACTGGACACTGACCCCTGCTGGACACTGACCCCTACTGGACACTGCCCCCTACTGGACACTGCCCCCTACTGGACACTGCCCCCTACTGCAGCAGAAGTGTCAGGCTGCCAAATAAGGAGAAACCCAGCAGAACCGGAAGGCGGCGCTTTCTTCTGATCTCTGAGTTGCTCCTTAGGAAATAATTACAGCGTATTTTGAGTTCTAATGGTGCAACGCTGATCTAGAGGCATCAAAGATTACACCTGTTTAATATAAAGTGATTTAAATATGGAGTCATGGGACCTTTAAACAACATTTTATTTGTATTTTCATTCTTCTTTGTATTTTAAATAGTGAATATTAAATGATTAAACTCTGACAGGTCAGAATGTGTAGTTGACCTCTGACTCATAGGATCCCATTGAATAAACAACAAACTGGGGACTTAAACCCTCCTGTAATGTTGAACAAAGTAAATCCCTTTATCCTTTTATTTTAAAATACGAAAAAGTATGCCTTTAAATATGACCACTTAAAGGGTGAAGGCTCTACAGAATCAGGCCCTCAAACCAGTTAGACCAGATTAAAACCAGACTGGACTGGGCTTTCCAAACAGCTGCACCTCATCTGAGGAATGAAGTCCTGTCATTTTTAAGATGCTCTGAAAGTAGATTTGACTCACTAGACGTTCTGACGTCAGCGTGGAGACAGGAAGGAGGTCAGCCTGATGTTCTGAATGTCTGTCGTTCAGCAGCAGAGAAGAAGACAGCAGTACGGCAGAGGAGAGATGACCTCATCAGGCAGAGTCCCGGGGAGACGGAGACAGGTGTGGACCGCACACACACACACATAGAGGTATATAGAGGTAACAGCCACTTGAGTGCAGCTGGTTTTTCTGAGTTTTCTGTTTAGTTTTTCATAAATAAATGGGGTCAAAGGTCACCTAGATAAAACACCTGACTCTGAGCTGATGGATGACATCATTTAGCTGGTTTAATGACATCATTCGTCTCCATAACAGTGATGATTACTGGTTCCACGTCTCCACTGCCTCATGGAGCAGCACGACCTTCAACATCCAGACAAACTTTATGTCAAGTTTAACAATTAAGTAAGAGAAGAGTAAAAAATGTCAAAACATTTTAAAAAATAACTTAAATAACAGTTTTTAAAAAACCTTGTTACTTTTCCTGATCTTTGTTGTTGTTGTTCTTTTGACCTATAAGGGACAAGCAGCTGTTTTTACAGCTGTGATGAGTGGAAGTCCTTCAATCAGCTGCTCTGCGTACAGAGCTTCACCAGGCTCATCATGACTCCTTTATCAGTCATTATTAGGGCTCCTTTGTTTCCAGACATGTAGAAGTCATACATTCACCTTTAGCCTGACATGATGAGTTTCTAGGGTCCAGATAGGAAATGAAGAGATTGTTATCGTTTAAACCCCTCTATGATGCCCGACTGCTACGCAGACTCACTACTGTCCTCTCTGTGGGCTGCAGAGTCGGACCAGGCCTGTGGGGGGACCAGCGAGGACCCGGACACCCCGACTCACTCTGACGGTGAGGACAGAGACGAGGAGCCGGTGGCGCCTCTGGCCAGCACCATGGAGGACCTGGGGAGTGATTTAGAGTCATCAGCAGGTCAGAGAGCGAACAAAGCACCAGCACAGAGGATCAATGGAACTCTGAAATACTGACTACATCCTGTGTAACAATAATACAAACATGTCCACTTCCAGACAAAATCCTAAATTTGCTGAATTGAATCATGAGAGAGTTGTTGATTAAAAACCTGAAAGTTAGCTGTTAATGTTTCTCCATTCAGCAGCAGTGACTCTCCTGATCTAACAAGTCACGAGTCCTGCTCCAGTCAGAGGAGTTAGGGTAAAGGAAGCTGAGGGGAAAGGCTACATATTAAACTCAGTTGTCCAGTGACTCTCTAAAACATCTGATAACACTCGAAGTTTAAAACGAGTTGGTTCTTTTTTACAGTCAAGCTTTTGTTGTTATGATCACACATAAATGTTAAAATGTAATAAATCCTGTTTTGGGCCTGTCCCTCCAGCAGGAAGCCCCCAGGTCGACCTACAGGATCCCCAGACTGGCCTGGGACACCTGGGGGTCCCACCAGAGGAACCTCGCATTAATTCAAACACAACAAAGAAAAAACATCTGAGTCTTCCTGCTCCCTGCCTTTAATTACATAATACAATTACAAAATACATGCTGGCTGATAGTCAGCTAACTGAGTCTCTAATATCTGATGTTTTGGGGGGTCCGTGAACTCACCATTGCTAAGAGTTAGTTCATGCCAAGAGATCTTCCATGTATTTCAGAATCATCATTTTCCAGTTAATAAGATTTTAAAAACTCTCACAGAAAACATTAACCTCACATGTGGAATCATGTGAAGGAAACATGTGAAATACACGTAAAAAAACACGCTCTGCACATGTTTCCAGTCTGACTGGAACAAAACACTTCACATGGAGAGTAGCATGTAGCATGTTACATCAACATGTGCAGCACATGCTCTGCACAAGAACTTTACTGATTGTCCACTAGGTGGAGACAGAGACTCAGAAACAAACTTCTCTGTTTTCTAGTTCAAGATGTGGCTGAAGACTCGAAGGCAGCAGGAGACACCAATCAGAGCGAGGATGGAGAGGATGAAGGCGCCTCACTGAGCGACCCTAGTGAGGCGACGGCGACGGTGGAGACGATGGAGGAGAAACAGGAAGTGATGGCAGCCAGGCCTCAGAGACGAGCCAGTACGCCGCCTCCTCTGAGCCTTCCTGTCAAACTGCTCACCAGACTGGGCAGCTTAGACGGTGAGTTTACCTCCTCACACACACACACACACACACACACACACACACACACACACACACACACACACACACACACACACACCTCACAGCGACTTGACATCCCAGAGTTTGTCTTTGTCCAGCTGCTCCTCCAGTGTCCACCAAAAAGTCCCCGGCCACCTTACCCAGGAACTTCTCCCTCCCCAAAGACCCTCACGGCTCCCTGCTGAGAGGCAGGATCTCCACGCCCACAGGGTCCCCCCACCTGGGGGCGCTGCCTCCCAGCTGCATCATCGAGGAGCTGCACCGCGCGCTGGCCAGCAAACACAGACAGGACAGGTCAGACAGCACACTGTGTGTGTGTGTGTGTGTGTGTGTGTGTGTGTGAACCCTGCTGTGCAGGAGAAGACGTGACGCCTCACACAGCACTCTGAGTTCACCGACTCAACATGGAGGCTGCCTGTCACCTCTGTGTTTATCTTTCTTTACTTATTTGTGATTTAAAAGCATCTGAGATGTTTCTGATTTAGGACCATGACCAGAGTCTGATCTACTGACTGTTATGATCCGTCACTTTGTCATAATTGGAGCCCTTTAGTCTGCAGTGTGAACACAGCCTTAGTTAAACTAAGTCTTCAAGAGTAAGATAGAAACGAGTTACAGATCACACAAACACTAATAAGCTTCAGAAGAGCTGCAGACTGAATTCTGTAGATCAGGATGTTATTTTATAACTACGTCCCTGTCATCACATGAATCGAATCACATGATCGTCACTGACATCCTCCTCCTGTGACCTCAGTTTCCAGGTAAAGGAAGCTCGCTCGTCTCCGAAGCGCCGGCTGGACGGACGTCTGTCTCGTACCTCCAGCACGGAGAGGGAGCCGCTCGGGGAGTCGGACAACAAGAAACATTCTGACGAGAACAAGGAGAACTGGCGTCTGGATCAATACCTGAGCGACCAGGACAGCTGGAACGAGTCAGTGATCTCTGGTAGGCCTGCTGGTCTGACTCGGTGTTTATCCTTCTGTCACACCTGCAGCTAACGCCGATCCAGGAGGATGAAGCAGCCTGATCTCTGCTGTCTGTCGCCGTCAGCAGCAGCGGATCAGTGATGTTTAAACGACGGACTGGTGTTGGTTTCAACATCTGCTCCAGTGGCGTAATTCACAGGAATTCACTAACGTCACTGACGCTCAGCGACTGGAGGAAGGAGAGAAGTCAGGCATTAAGGCAGATTTAACATCATACTCGAAGGATGTGGTGTAAATGGCTGTAAGAATATAACATGAGGTCATTCTAAGCAGAAAAAGGCTCTTGTGCTTACTAGCTGAACAAAATGAATTTGGCATCAACGCTTAGTGAATCAGACAGAATGTATCCATGGTGCTTTATCAGCCCTCGTCCCAAACCTGTGATTTGTATAAAAAACAAAAATCCAATGTCACCTCCTGGTCCAGGTGAAATGAAGGTTTCAGCCCGAGGTTTGAGTTCTGAGACCCACAGCCACTGGTGGCTCTTAGCGCTGTCGCTAATGCTAATTATCTGTGTCTGGTAACAACAGAGAGTCCAGGTGATCCCAGTCGGTCCTAAAAGCTCCTCGATGACATCATCAACCTCAGTCAGGACGTCACAGCTGGTCCTCGAGAGGGGCCACCAAATACTTTGACTTTTAATTCAATTAAGTCTGGTTTTTAGGATGAATAAGGACATTCCTGGAAATATTTTAATAACCTGAAACAGGGATTCATGTCAGATTGAGACTCTAGAATTGATGCAGAATGTTCTCTAAGCAGAACCTGCAGGAACACGCTGTGTAATGGTTAGGATTTTATTAGCAGCTTTATTTGGAAGGCTAATCCCACCGGTGTTTTACTGACCTCCGTTTCCTCTGGACGTCCACAGGAACACTCCCCCGCCGGATGAGAAAGGAGCTGCTGGCCGTGAAGCTCCGAAACCGGCCCAGCAAACAGGAGCTGGAGGACCGCAACATCTTCCCGGTCCGCAGCGACCAGGAGCGGCAGGAGATCCGCCAGCAGATCGAGATGAAGCTGGCCAAGTGAGTCGCTGTGTGTGGACCCAGATCAGCACCCCATCAGACCCCCACCCCTCTCATCACGCTACACCTCATGTATGTCTGTTTAATCACTCAGAATCACTTCTGTCTTCGACTTGTCTGGTTGGTTTATTCCCCTTGAACCTGTCGGTGTCTCTAAACAACACTCTGCTGATGATGTCACCACAAGGGACACAAATACCACAGCAGGTCATCAAACATCACAAAAAGTTATCACTGCAGACGACTTAGATTCAGCACTTTGTTTATTCTTTTGATGCACCTTTAAATGACCTCATTAAGTCCCTTTTGGCAAAAATGTGCTCATAATAAATCAAGCTTTAATAATGAAATAAATTATTTATGTTTTTATCCTTTAAACCAGCATCTGTCCTCAACGGAAATATCACATGAGGAATTAAAAAGAAAACTAACCCTAAATGACCAAGTGCTTGTCCTGATGCAGCTCTATTTAAAGCTGATATCTGGATCATGTTTCTCTGTATCAAAGTGTTCTAAATGATATAACTATGATCTATGGTAGAGTTCATGCTGATGAAGACCCTCCTTCCTCCTACAGACCCCTTTGCATTGTTTCTGACCGGCGAACTTATAAAATACTAATGTCTGCATTGTCAGCTTTCTGACAACGTGCACACGCTTCGAGCAAACCTGTATCAGTAGGGGGCGCTGTCGTACAGGACGCTCCGTGTGTTTCTCTGTTTACCTCTCAGCCGTTCATGGAGGAGTCAGAGATCATTTCTACTAAAACGTATCCATTCCCTGGATAATGACGGATTTATTTTTAAACATTTCTCCTCACGGAATGGCAAGGCTTGCCGAGGATACACGTTTATTTTGGTCAGAAAGTTCATTCAGGACCGAGTGTTTTCTTATTTCCAGGTTCTCAGTCCGTATCAGCAGGGACCGACAGGGCTCAGACCCTCGTACAGTGTGAGAACTTGACTTGTGAGCTGTGAGTGTAATCGTAGTTTGAGCAGGAGCTGCAGTCAGCTTACAGACCAGTAACGCTCCGCGTGCAGGCGAGTGTCGGCGTGTTGGAGGGGCTGTTGTACGATGGATTCAGAAACTCCTCTCTTGCTGAAAAACTCCACATTCGGCCTTTAATGGTCTAAAAACATGAAATGGTTATTTTTTTAATGAACTTCATGAAAACTGTATTATTTATGGTTGAAGTATTGGTATACTGGTATATGTACAAGATCAGCAGCAACACCTATTTGTTTCCTAGATTATTTTTTGGCAGTATCATATTTCAGACAATACATTACAGTATATATTATTAATATTTATTATTTAAAAGCTGCCCTCTGTTGATAAACGTTGGTATTTTCTTCATTTGCCATAAACGGAAAAATTATGTCATCAGGAAGTAAATCCCTCAGAGCCTCAGCTGAAGTGGAGCAATACTTCATCAGGTACTTCATCAGGTACTTCATCAGATACTTCATCAGGTACTTCATCAGGTACTTCATCAGATACTTCATCAGGTACTTCATCAGATACTTCATCAGATACTTCATCAGACACTTCATCAGGTACTTCATCAGATACTTCATCAGGTACTTCATCAGATACTTCATCAGGTACTTCATCAGATACTTCATCAGACACTTCATCAGGTACTTCATCAGGTACTTCATCAGATACTTCATCAGATACTTCATCAGGTACTTCATCAGATACTTCATCAGATACTTCATCAGATACTTCATCAGATACTTCATCAGGTACTTCATCAGATACTTCATCAGATACTTCATCAGATACTTCATCAGGTACTTCATCAGGTACTTCATCAGGTACTTCATCAGATACTTCATCAGACACTTCATCAGATACTTCATCAGATACTTCATCAGGTACTTCATCAGGTACTTCATCAGATACTTCATCAGGTACTTCATCAGGTACTTCATCAGGTACTTCATCAGACACTTCATCAGACACTTCATCAGATACTTCATCAGACACTTCATCAGGTACTTCATCAGGTACTTCATCAGATACTTCATCAGACACTTCATCAGACACTTCATCAGATACTTCATCAGATACTTCATCAGGTACTTCATCAGGTACTTCATCAGATACTTCATCAGGTACTTCATCAGGTACTTCATCAG
>SSNR01000116.1:1697315-1722903 GCA_006937965.1 Callopanchax toddi
ACTTCATCAGACACTTCATCAGATACTTCATCAGATACTTCATCAGGTACTTCATCAGATACTTCATCAGACACTTCATCAGGTACTTCATCAGATACTTCATCAGATACTTCATCAGGTACTTCATCAGGTACTTCATCAGATACTTCATCAGGTACTTCATCAGATACTTCATCAGATACTTCATCAGGTACTTCATCAGATACTTCATCAGATACTTCATCAGATACTTCATCAGGTACTTCATCAGATACTTCATCAGGTACTTCATCAGATACTTCATCAGACACTTCATCAGACACTTCATCAGATACTTCATCAGATACTTCATCAGGTACTTCATCAGATACTTCATCAGACACTTCATCAGGTACTTCATCAGATACTTCATCAGACACTTCATCAGATACTTCATCAGATACTTTATCAGGTACTTCATCAGATACTTCATCAGGTACTTCATCAGGTACTTCATCAGGTACTTCATCAGACACTTCATCAGATACTTCATCAGATACTTTATCAGATACTTCATCAGATACTTCATCAGGTACTTCATCAGACACTTCATCAGATACTTCATCAGGTACTTCATCAGACACTTCATCAGATACTTTATCAGGTACTTCATCAGACACTTCATCAGATACTTCATCAGGTACTTCATCAGACACTTCATCAGATACTTCATCAGATACTTCATCAGATACTTCATCAGGTACTTCATCAGATACTTCATCAGATACTTCATCAGATACTTCATCAGATACTTCATCAGATACTTCATCAGATACTTCATCAGGTACTTCATCAGATACTTCATCAGATACTTCATCAGATACTTCATCAGGTACTGACACAAAGGACTAAGGCCTAATTGTAGAACTCTGTAAATATTATGTCTGAGTTCACTGTGGCTTATGTAACATACATTTGTTTTGTGTTTTATAATTTTATGATGGTAAATATATTTAGAAGTATATTCATTCGTACTTACACACACCTTGGAGTGACCCTTCTCTCCACCCTCTACGCTTGTATTGTGTGTATTTTTGCCAGAGAGCTTTCAGATTCATACCCCGTAAATGGAGCTGTTCTAAATAACCTCATGGGGGCGCCGTGGCACCATATAGCTCATGTTCAACAACACAGAGAGAGAAGAAGACAGACATGTCTGGACTGGCAGGTCAGGTCCAGTAGAGCACCTTAACTTCAAATATCATCACCTTCAGTTTAAGATCCTTATTATGACATTATTGTTTCCTTACATTAAATATCATCCTGCCCCAAAATGAATAAGAAATGCAAAAATAAAGGTTTTCATTTTTTCTCAGTGTGGAAGAATAATATAATATACCGGTAATATCCATCCATTTTCTGTAGCCGCTTATTCCTCCACAGAGGGTCACGGGGCAGCTGGTGCCTATCTCCAGCGGTCAAGGGGCGAGAGGCGGGGGACACCCTGGACGGGTCGCCAGTCCATCGCAGGGCCACACAGAGACGAACGAGACAAACAACCACACACCCACTCACACCTAAGGACAATTTACCAGCCCAATTAGCCTGACAGTCATGTCTCTGGACTGTGGGAGGAAACCGGAGTACCCGGAGGAAACCCACGCATGCACGGGGAGAACATGCAAACTCCACGCAGAGAGGCCGCAGAGCCGGGACGCGAACCCACGACCTCCTTGCTGCGAGGCAACAGTGCTAACCAACTGCGCCACCATGCAGCCTACCGGTAATATATATGCAAATATTGAACTTTTTACTATTTGAATGATTTTGTTTATGATATTTATTTGATGTAGTTAAGCTCATTAGGGAATAAAATGTGCTGTACCTGCCAGGTAAAAGTTAAAGACATTATTCTGCATTTGAAGGGCTAATTAGCTATATTTTTACCAGCTGTCATCATCCTCTACATGGTTCCAATCATTATGTTTTGCATGTAAACTAAAATCTAATACTTCATAGCTAAATCTGAAGACGTACCCATCGATCATGAGCAGTAATATTCTGGATCAGACGGATGGGGTCACTCAGTCTACTGGACTCTCCGTCTCTGTTGTGGTTTTTAGAAACCACGGGTAGTGAACTGTGTTCATGTCCCCATAGGGAAACCTCATTCTTTTCTTCTTTTTTTGAGATCATTAAATGCTTAGTAGTTTTGAAGAGGTAGAAGTCTGATTTGGCTCAGAGGGAGGTTAAAGAGTTTAGAGTTGTGTAATAATGTGATTTAGATGTAGCCTGGTCTGAAGCAGCATGCATTCTGAGCAGAATAAAACAACTTTCTTTACACTGAACTGTTGATGGAAGCTGAGTGAACAATATCATCGATATGTCATCAATCAAAATGTATCCAGGAGGAATACTTCCAGACAAACTGTTGGGTCTTTGCAGAACAGTCAAAAGGCCGGACTAAAGGAGAAGGACTGCTGGTAGATTTTCAGAGCTTTTAAAATATTATTTCTAATCATCTTCCTCAGAATGGACTGAAGTGAGGATTCAGTCCAATCTGTTGATACGTTTAATAGAGGGTACATTTGACTCATTCGTATTTTATAATTGATTTATTTTAAACAACTTAAAACCATTTTATGCTACCAGTTGTCCTGAATCTGGACCTGAAAGATCTGGATCTGGTTCTTTGTTTAGAGCTTTGAGATGGAGCTTTAGAGGTAAGCTGAGTTGATCTGAACATGGATGTTGTTCATGCTCACATGCAGATATCTTCAGTGTTTAGTGACGTGTATGAGCACATTACTGACTTGAGTTTTACTCATTTTATCTCTGAATCAGACAGATTAGGGTTTCTGACGGAGGAGTGGTCTGAGATGGACAGGAAGGACCTTCTAGTGGTCTGTGATGGACAGGAAGGACCTTCTAGTGTCTCTGATGGACAGGAAGGACCTTCTAGTGGTCTGAGATGGACAGGAAGGATCTTCTAGTGGTCTGTGATGGACAGGAAGGACCTTCTAGTGGTCTGAGATGGACAGGAAGGACCTTCTAGTGGTCTGTGATGGACAGGAAGGACCTTCTAGTGGTCTGTGATGGACAGGAAGGACCTTCTAGTGTCTCTGATGGACAGGAAGGACCTTCTAGTGGTCTGTGATGGACAGGAAGGATCTCCTGTATTGCAGCAGATCTGAGGGAACCTCTGACTGAAGACTCTCTGTTGTTGAATGAAGATCTCAGTCCAGAATCTGGTCTGCAGAGATGATCCTCCACAGCAGCAGGTCCTGGACTCCACCAGCTGCTAATCCACCTCCTTTGATTTTTCTGCTCCTCTTCAAACCTCTGTCTGCTGGTATCGTCTGAAAGCCGGGCTTCTGGATCTGATCCTGAACCAGGTCTCAGTGAAACACATAATGTTCTGGATGGATCCTCATCAGAGCTTCAAGCTGGTCCATCTGGTCCAGGAGAGATTCCCTGTTAGGATGGATGAAGTCATGGTTTAAACTTCCTCCTCCTCCTCTTTGCTCCTGCTCTCCATCCATGTCTCCTCCTCTGTAATTCAGTAACAATTGGTCAAAAAGTTGCAGCAAACATCCTCCAAGCAGCACAGCATTCAAACCAGAGCAATAAAATCTTAAAAGCAACACCTTCAATCAGAAAATTCATGAAACATTTCCCAGACTAAAATCACTTGTAACAAAACCGAGCTGCTGAAACAAGCTGCCACCCTGTGCAGAACAATTATAATCATACACCAGTTTGGCCATCACTCATTGCATAATGTGAGCATCTCAAAGGTCACAGTGGCCTCAGGGAACTGTCCAGAGATCAGCCTGGGTGTGGTTTTAATCCATACACAGCAGTTAATCAGAAACATGAAGCCTTCTCTCTGAAGCAGAGCCGATTCCTGTTCCCGTCCAACCACAGCGAGGTGGAGTCGGCGCGGACAGCGTTTGATGAAGTCTAATTACATTTCATCCGAGCTTTATTCCTCCTGATTGTAACCTCACTGTGTGAGATGAGTAAAGCAGGGTGACATTCACACCAGATACGTAACAATGCTGCCCTGGAGCCTGGCGTCACTCTCCTCCCTGTGCCTGTTTCCGACGCCCTCGCTCAAAGCGTCAATCTGGACGTCTGATATTTGTGACGTTATCATAAACTGAAGCTGCTCCAAGCACGCCTCCATCTACGTGAGCTTTGTGTGCATGTGTAATTACAGAAAACCAACAGACTTCATGAATGTTATTAACCGTAGCAGGAACAGCAGTGGAAGCATTTTGGTGTTCCGGTGTGACAGCTTCATCCCAAACACAGCTTATGTAAAGCGTGCTCCTGATTACACTTGCATAACAAAAACAGGAAGTGATCAATTCAGTCAGAAGAGGCCCAGTAACAGTGGGACAGTGTTGGGTTAGGACAAAGGTCAGACGATCACCCAATAAGAGGTCACACGTTTAGAAAAAGCTCCAACAATCAACCTCAGAAAGTTTGTTGATGCTTCTAAAGCAGTTTATACCTTCATATGTTTTATACTTTTATTTAAATCATCATATTTTACTTGTTTCTCTATGTGATAGTAACATGTTTTACTTTGTCCTTTATGTTATCGCTCATTGAATTAGTAGTATATAAAGCTGGATTGGACTAGACCAGTCATTTGGAACCACATTAGCTTTTACTTATTAGCTTTTGTTAAAGGTCCCACATTCTCTCTCCACTCTGAATCATTTCTTTAACATCTCACTAACAGGTCAAAGCTCTGATTGGTCAAACGGACCCTTACTTTAAGGTCAGATGTTGTTCTTCCACCCCTCATCCAACCTCCTGAAGATAAACTTTACTTTCAAATGTGCAAGCTTCTCTAAGCCCCGCCCATCTCTCTTCTCCACGAGACGTCAGTGGCTCTTCAGGGTCTTCAGGGTCTCAGATGAAGGGAGTAACTCGTTGATCAACCATCTAAGAAGCAACCGCCGTGCTTTGCTCGTAGCGTCACCATGACTGTTAGCTAACGTTTGTGAGGATGAGCGCTCCGTGGTTTTTAAAGTGCGGGGGGGCTCAGGTAGACAAAGGTGCTCTGATTGGTCCGTTTTAACCTGTTTTAGCATTAGCTCAAAACACATTTCCCAAAAATGAGAATCAGGAAGTGGCTGCATGGTGGCGCAGTTGGTTAGCACTGTTGCCTCGCAGCAAGAAGGTCATGGGTTCGCTTCCCGGCTCTGCGGCCTCTCTGTGTGGAATTTGCATGTTCTCCCTGTGCATGCGTGGGTTCTCTCCGGGTTCTCCAGCCTCCTCCCACAGGCCAACAACATGACTGTTAGGCTGATTGGCCTTGTGTATTTGTGCCTAGGTGTGCCTGGTTGTTTGTCCTGTTTGTCTCTGTGTGGCCCTGCGATGGACTGGTGACCCGTCCAGGGTGTCCTCTGCCTCTCGCCCCTTGACAGCTGGAGTTAGGCGCCAGCCCCCCAGCGACCCTCTGTGGAGGATGAAGCGGGTACAGAAAATGGACGGCTGGCTGGCTGGAGAATCAGGAAGTGAAAACGGTGAAAATATTTGAACACTTTTGGGTCTCAGACACAGGAGTTGAGTCTGATATGACAGTTAAAAGATCTTTAGAAAGTGGATTTAGCAGAATATGGACCTTTAAGGGTCACTGTTTATTGGTTGCATCACCTCTAGTTATTTTATCTGCAGTAAAGGCTACTTCACACCGGCTCCGGTACGGCTGCGGTGCGGTTTCAGAGCAGAGTAACTTTCTGCAACAAGTCCATTTTTTGCGGACGCTGCATGCGGATTTCCATCAAGTTAAAGACATATTACGTGTGCCCAACAGGAAGTGAAACGCTAGCGGGCGAGGTGCATCCGGTATTCTTCAACATAAAACCTTTAGCTACGTTGCTAACGTTAACACGATTTGGATATTTAAAAGACAACGAAACAACACAAGACTTAATTAAGCAGAACACTAAACTATATTAGAACGAAGTTTGTAGGACAAGCCAGGTGATTAATTAATCCTCAACAACAGCGTGAGAAGACGAGTGAGAAGACGAGTGAGAAGACGAGTGTAGCTGCTGTTTACCACGTACTTGTCCTCGGGTGAACCACCGAGGTTTGGCGCTCCTGCGGAGGCAAAGTACCGGAGACATTCAACAAAACGCGTGGGGTACTTTTCGTGCTGTAACCACAGCCGCACCATATCCGGTGTGAAGTAGCAGCCCCACTGGTGACATCACTAAAATAGGGTGGAGTCTACAGAATTGGGAAGTAGTCCTCTGACCAGAGCAGTATTCAGATCAGGAGAGACGCTGCTGCTGAACAAACCAGCTGTTTTTAGTCTAAATGATCAAGTATTTAAAACAACTCATGCCCAAAAAGTCATCCTGATGCATTAGAACGCCATGTGAGCTGTTAGTAACCCTCTACAGTTTAAGATGAGAGCGTTTAGTTTAGTCCGGACCAGGAAGTCCTGGTTATTTAAAGCTCACTGTTGATGTGGGAGCTGGCTGTTGTTTACAGCTGTTCTCTCATTCTGACTGTTCTCCTTTAGCCAAACACCTGTAGTAACTATACTACCTGTACTAAAGCTTGTATCGCCCCCCGTGGAAAGAAACAAGTGTTGTGATAGAAGAACAACCTGCTTCAGTCCTAAGGTTTTATTAGATATCAGTCTATCAAGTCCACTAATCAGACACAAAAACCACCGCCCTCAGTCTGTGAAACGTCACAGGCTCATTTCTGTCTCAGGTACATGAAGGAGCAGTAGAAGTGAACTTTGTCCTGATCCTGTCTCCAGGGTCGGATCAGGATCCATCCAGACCTGGTCTTTTATTGATCGTGTCAGTTTGGGATGGCAGCACTTGGTTCAGATCTGTTATCGTCTATGGGTTTGAGTCTGATTCTTTCCTGAGTCAGAGGAAATCCCTGACAATATTGTGAGCACCATGTTTAAAGTCTCTGAGCTAGTTTGACATAAATCCTCCACTTTAACGTGATTAAGAGTCAACAAGCTGATTGTCACCACCCAGCAGTGTGTGTGTTTAATCACCAGTCTCCGTGTTAAAGCAGGTCAGTACGTGTCATACAGCTGTTACTGTTTTCACTGAGTTTCAGAAACGTTTGAAACCACTGTCAGGTGTTGTTGAATGCTCTGTTTAAGTCCAGATCAGTAAAGAGCATGTGTTAGCAGCGCCTGATGTTTAAAACCATAAGGCAGACTGGTGCAGTGGTCCGGCCCCTCCACAGGTGGCTGTGGTCCAGCTCAGGAGCCACATCTTGTGGTCCCAAACTGTAATTCTATACACGTTTCCAAACTGAGGAGGCGTGGTATATCTGGGCTGTTTACCCAATAACTACAAACTACGAGATGCTGGTGATTAGTTTCATCAGAAAGCCTTGTGTACTTTTATCTCCATGGTAACAAGGCACTGGGCCTGTCACAGTATCACTAAGACGTCACGTTTTTACTTTGCGTTTCAGAGCGGTTCTTTTACTACTACTTCCTCGGCAGTAAGACTTTAGATTGGGAAACGTGTTATAAATCCTCTACAGAAACATACACACATTGGTTGTAACACAATACCTTTAATGCACTGATTCAAGTCAATGACGTTCATTTTTTGTTGTTTGACCAGGTACAACAGAATGAACATTTCTTTTGTGGATCACATAAAAACAGGAGGCATAAAGACCATCCATCAGGCTGTCAGAAAAACGAGATGACAGGAAGTAATCCGTCAATGAAAAGCAGGTCATTAAAATTAGAAGTATTCAGAACTAAAACTAAATTAAACATGCATTTCTTATAGATTACAGTTCATGAAACTATTGGGTAAGACCGTCAGCAGAGTTAACTCATCTAACGGAGAACACTCTACAAATCTGATAAAACAAAGGAGTGAAGAAAGACTTTACATCAGCAGGTGTTTAGAGGGTCATCATTCTGACGTGGTGATCAGTTATCTACAGTAAGGACCTCTGACTCCTGTTTCTAGAGACTCTGAGTGATGTCACTGGAGGGTCTGGTCCATATACCCCTTTAAGAACCTGGACTGTTACCAGGAACAAACATAGAGATGGAGAAATCCCTTTTTCTGATGTTTCGGTCCTGATTTGCTGAGGTTTACACATATGAAGGTATTCCATGTCATTGTAAACAAACGACCATATCTTAACACCTTTCATTTCTTTGTGCATCTGAAAAACATCCCAATGTTGTAGAATCTCTTCTAGATGTGGTTCATCACCTTTTCTTACTCTGCAAATGATCATAAATAATATCAACAAATTACCCTAAAAACACAGATAACCCCTTTTGGAAGTTGATCATGCAGAGTCAGCTCTCAGGCAGCTCCAAACAACAAGTGGACCTTAAAAGAACCGGGTTCTGTGGACAGACAGACCCACTCAGCTGTTTCTGTTCTGGACTGGGAGGTGAACCAGTCTGAACCACGACCTGAGTCAGGCCTGGACCGCTGAGGCACGCCGCTGTTTGGGGTGACGGCTCCACGCGTCGGTCCCTGTCCCTCTGACCTCATGGTCTGCCTGAGGACGGGACGAGTCCGTCCTGACAGCTGGAACAGCAGCAACAAAAGCTGCTCTCTGAACAGCCCTTCTGTCCCAGCGGTTGTGTACGCGCCGTATGAATCATACTGAATCTGTCACACTGAATGAGTGGAGCTGAATGTGGAGGTGGTGAGTACGCTGTGTCCTGCATCAGGCTCTCGTAGCTGAGTGTGGAGGGCAGCATCAGGAACAGAACAAGCTAAATCAAAAGAATCCACTGTTCTCACCTTGAGTCTGCAGCGCTGCAGGAGAGGGCTGGATGTCCGGACGTTAACCCGCTCACGCTCTGGGTTTGTCTCCATCCTGGTGACTCAGTCTGTTTCATCACCTGGTGAATGAACAGCCTCTCTGTTTTCATAATGCTCACTGGAAATAGCTCCTGAGTGTTCAGCCCCGTTGGAATCAGAGGTTTTCTGCTGCCTTTGCATCTCTTGACCATACAAAAACACAAGTTTGGGTCAGAAAAATAGAGATTTAAAAAACACTTTACAAAGTGAGGTTTGTGTCAGCCTTGTTCAGGATGTATTAAACACAGACCTGTTCAGAAACGATAACGCTTTCCTGTGCACGTTTCACTGTTACTTTGTGCATGAAAAACTACACCTGGAGCCATTTAAGTGTGTCTCACTGTGTCCTGGTGACATTAAACCAGTCGTGTGTGAAGTGCTTTAAGTTCTAAACGCTGTCTGGAGGAAAAGAAGTGTTTTGTGAGAATCCTCAGCTGTTCTTTCTCTGTATTTTGATACGTCATTAACTCTTTATAGAAAAGGCATCAAACCACTTCTGGCCTAAAACTACCAGATATCAGTATTAGTACTTTCATCAAAACCCTGCAGTCCTTTACACGTCTACTGCCCCCTGGTGGAAGCTCTACGGGCAGAAAGGGACACATTTATTGAGTCATATTGATATATAAAACAAAACATGTGAATATTATTATTCTTAGGCAATAAAGTAGTAAATGAAACGATATTATTTAATATTTCAGGCTTTATTAATGCAGACCTCCGTGCCGCCTCATGGGGGGGGGGGGGGGGGGGGGGGGGGGGGGGGCAGCGTTTTGGTTAGAATAATGTGACCAGGCAGAGATTCTTATGAATCAAGACAAACCAGGTCAAATCCCCGAGTAACGACGGCGTGGAAGAGGACGCTCATCCTTCATCACTCTGCTCGTTGAGCGGTTTGAGTTTATCTCATGTCTCCTGGGCTGATTTAAAGCTGAATGTTTTAGTAATTGAGTATTCTAAGCAGTAGTAATAGTTTAATTAATAAACTGTTACCCTGCTGGATGCACAGGAAGCTACGCCTTGCTGTTGGTGTGTTTAATCGTAGAATTCCAGGTAAAAATGGTGCGATGTGAAATGGTTTTATATAAAAAAGAGGGAGGAGCCTCTTGTGAAATACTTAGAAAAATATGTATTTTAAATCAGACGTGCTCATTATAAGTACAGGAACACAGAACGATGACATTAGGACTGTTTCTGTTTTAACAACACATGACCTCATTTCCTCTGAGCTGACTCTCTTATGAGCCTCAGGTCGACTTCAGTCTGAATGGTCGCTGTGGTTTTTGACCCAGTCCAGATTCACATAAACTCACTGTTTAAAGAGATTGTTCTCAGTGGTTAATCTCTAACTTCTGCCTGCTGGTACCAAAGCATGTTACACAACTGTAGATTAGTGGATTAGTATTTTCTGACATCATTTACATGCAGCTTTTAGATGATAGTTTCTTCTAAAACCCTCCGTTCTGATGCTCACAGGTTTCCTTAGGAGTGAAAACAGTCCACCAGCTCCAAATAAAGCAGTCTGATTCACAAGGAATATCAAGGGTTAGAGCGATGTACGTATGTACGCATATACATCTATATTACAGCATATTTGCGTTGCAGTGAAAATCCCACAACACTATATACATTTGGTTGTTGTTTTTTCAGAATGTGACCCTGTTGTGAACTCTGTCGGTGCAGACTGTGGACAGAATCAATCAGATGAATCTGAAAGCTCCTCTAACTGGACTGAATATCTCCAGCATGTTTCCTGTTGGTGATCCATCGTTACAGGATGTTATTGTGTTGTTCTCTGTTTTGTTAACCAGCACACGGTCCACCGCTGAGCCGTTCTGTTGACTCACGTAACTTCAGAGCGTCGCTCTGCAGCAGAATGCAGAGCAGCAGAAGGGAATCCTCTCCTTCTAATTTTAGCAGTCCGTGGCAGAATGGTGCATCAGCACCCATAATCAATGTCCCGCCTACGTCACAGCCCAGCGATTCCTTCCGCTGTCCCCGTCCCCTGCACTCCCTCTGCCTGGTTTCCCTCTGAGTGAACCTCCATCCACGCCCTGCCTGCAGGCTCCTCCGGGAAGCTGGCCACAGTTACTGCATCGTTTTATATCTCCATCTCCTTTATGGGCTTTATGCAGGCGTCCTGAGTTTGTGAACTCAGCTGAAAGCATTGTTATATAAATGTGTGGAGGCTGCAGAGGTTTCCTGATGTGATCCAGTGAGAATTATGCACCTAGGTAGAAGAAGTCCCTGAATATGTGGCTTAGAAACACCTTTAGTAGTACTTGCTGTGCCTCCTGTGACGGCCTGGTGCTGGTAAAGACTCAGAGTGACTGGATGAACTCTATAGTTTGTGAGCTGCTGTCACATCAGGTCAGTGCAGCTTTAAATGTTTGTTCTACAGTCTCAGAATAAAGATCTCATCATGAAACCTGTCATTGTAAAGTCCTGAGAAACAGAACGTGTTAATACGACCATGAAGAGAATAAACAGTAGAATGCATTCATTAATTACTCCGAGCAGCAAACAGCTAAGAGGATTCTAGGAAATTAGTTAGAAATAGTTGATGTGATCAGAGCTTATTTAATCTGAGGGTGAGAGTGTGTTTACCAGGTTTGGGCCCTTTATAATAACTGAACGTGCTTCACTCCATGTATGAATGCTCTGTTATGCTCTAAAGTCTGAATTTAATATAATCAATACATTGAGATTCAGCCCTTTCTGTCAGTTCCTCCTCGTGGCTCTGTCTGTCTCTGAACTTCATTCCTAACCCTAACCCTGACCCTGAAGGAACAAACAGACTTTTGTTGATCTCCCTCACCATTTGATTGGCTGGATGATCACCAACCTTTGTCTCCAAAGTAAAAGCAGCATTTTGTCTCTGTAAATGACTGTAAAGGGAGCCACAGAGCTATCAGCTGTACTGAATGATCAGCTCGATGTTCCGTTAGTGAAAGGAGCAAAGGGAACAGTCAGAACCAAGCCCTGACACAGCCAGGCTGAAGATTTGTCCTGACAGAGGACCGTCACTGGACAAAGACAACGAACAATGTGGGTTTTCAACAGAATGTGAGGTCAAAGAAACACGACTAAATGAGCACAGCAGTGTTGTAGCTTCACACTGAGAGGGGCTTTAACCAGATTAGCCTTCGGTCCAGATGCCTGCTGACACCGTCCAGTTAAGCTGTTCAGAGCAAAAATCTGAAAAATGTAAGGATTTTAATTAGGTTTTTATCCTTTTATGTTCTCAATAACTATTACCCAAAAAGACCAACGATTTAAGCTTAAACATCATCCTGTAGACGGCCTTTAAAATGTCCGCCCTGCTTTAGGGAGCGTTTAGTTTGTGTTCCTCCTGCAAACCCGTGAGTTTGTGAAGCTACTGCGTCATTTAGATTCTCTAACATTATTAGATAGGTTATTAAGGACCACACCCACCAGTGACATCACTCTAAAAACAGGAAGTAGTCCTCTGACTGGAGTGATGCTGCTGTTTGTTCGTTTCAGCAGAGCGTTTGAATGACTACGCCACTCTACGCGTTACCGCAGCATAAACGTACACCTTCAGTCTGACATTATACAGCTTTAGAAACAGGTAATATGTAGAGTTCTAACACATCTATTAATACGACTTTATTGAACAACAGTTTTAAAATCAAACAAACAAAATAATGTGTCACCAATCTGCAGCAGTGTCTCTCCTGATCTAGTATTGATCAGGTGAATCATCAGATTGATGATTGATTGATGATGGATGGTTTATTTATTTATTAAGAAAGTCCTGACGGTCACTGAGCAGGCCACCGGAAAATCTACCGATTCTCCCGATGACCAGTCCGCCACTGGTGATGTCACTGGTTGATGTAGTCCTTACTGATAGAACGCCACTTCAGAATGACACAAATATCACTTTAATGTGAAAAACCTTTTGAGCTTTTATCCATTTATTTGAAATGTTTTTCTTGTTTGTTCCGTAGCCGTCACACAGTAAGAGTTTAATGCATCTTAAATCTGAAAATTAAGGTTAAAAAATCTTCAAACTCGTTTAAATGTCTTAAATTTCAACATCCCAATCTTCAAAGTGAACAACATTACATAATATTGGAAAGATCTAACTGTATTAAGAAATGAATTCTGACCAATAGCACTCGAGTTGAAGCAGTTCAGCACATACCACCAAACAGCCTGATCCAGTGGAACACCTAAAACTCCAGTGAGTACAGTTAAACTGCAGAACGTGACAGAAATAACAATAAAAGATACGTAGCAGTGAGACAGAAAGCCTTCCTCAGTCCACTGAGCATCAGGGACTCCATAATGGGATATTTGTGGCACATCGAGGTTTTCTGCTGACACCACAGCTCACAGTATGAGAACCTCTAGGAGAGCTATAAATAACTGAAGAGATCTGCCCACACAACAGCTGACTGCATGGCCACATCAGGTCCAGGAGTCCAGGTGCTGGGAGTTGAACTTCTTCTCTTCAGCATGTAGAGCTCCACAAAGATCAGACCTGCAGCAAATGAGTCTGTGTTGACATGAAACACTTCAATATTTCCTCTTCCAGCTCTATTCAACGCTACAGCTGTTTCCAAGGCTGCTGAAGGAAGGAAGGCCTCCTTGAGGCAGTGGATGTTTCTGTCGCCTCACATTAAATACTCAGGCTTTATCTGCAGGTTTCCCTGATTGTTTTGATCTCCTGCTTGAATGAGAAACTGGTTGTGGAGGTGATTGCTGCTGAATCAGAAGAAGAGACGAGGGTTAGGGTCAGGGCTGGATGGATGTAAAGCCACCTAACATTCAGAGTATGAGCCTATCGGTTTTCAGTCTTTGTGTATTCAGTGGGCCGTTTCCTGTTTTGGTCTTGGTTGTTCCACATGGGCGTGTTTCCTCTCAGGACCTGTGTTTGGTTTCTGCTGGTCCCTAAACAGGGGCACCACCACAGCCTGGCATTGTTCCGGCTTCAGAGCAGGAGTTGGCAGAAATATTGTAAACCAGCTGGAGAGGCGTAAGCACCAGATGACACAGCCTGTACATATAAGGCACCAAGTGAAATCCTGAAATTACATGTTGCCACAGTACGTACCCTCCTTGTCCCACAAGTAGTAATTAATGTTGTACAGTGTCTTTTACTGGAGGGATCTAGCAGTGAGTACCTACTAATAGAAATGTCAGAAGTCTTAAAGCCTGTGCCCACGTAGAGTGTTGTTTGTTTTGCTCATTTTCCCGAGCTTTGGCCAAATCGGGGGAAGCTCTGGTGATTAGAGACGTAACTCGTGACATAAGAGCTATAAATAAAGTGATACTGTGTGTTGGGAGGGTTAACTGCTCACAAAGTTCACACCTGGTGTGACCCTGAGATCTGAAGTCACAGGGCAGCGCTACAAAGAAAACAAAGTACACACCTGTTACTGCTGTTTGTCTGTGTGTGTGTGTGTGTGTGTGTGTGTGTGTGTGTGTGTGTGTGTGTGTGTGTGTGTGTGTGTGTGTGTGCTCTTTTGTCTGTAGTGTAACAGATTTTAATTAAAAACTAAACTCCATTCAAGATGGCCGCCACAGCCAACTGATCTTAAAACACAGTCATGTCTCTAACCCAGTCAGGTTCACAGATTTGCGGTTATGTCACCTGATCATGTGGGTTCACCATAGTGGTTGGCGATGGTGAATCACGGAGTTTTGACCGGAGAGCAAAATGATCGACTGTTATTGGTTTTTTTCCCAGTTTAGCCAGTCTCCTACTGGTTCAAGACCAGTTCACGTGTGGGAAGGTTTAGCTCAATAGGTGGGGCTCATAGAGAGCGGTATAGTGCTAACTAGCTTCCTAACGTTAGCTTCTCCCTGCTGCTGTTCACCGATGTAAACAAGTTGCTGACTTTGCCAGAATCCACCGCTGGATTTATAACATGATGTGATGAACAGTTCACTGGAACTGATTTTAAAAACTAAAACTAGTCCAGATCTGAACCAGCTTTAGAGACTGGCAGGATCAACGGGTTCAGATGCTCCTCTCACACCAGACAAGACGAGATGTCTCATAACGGCGAAGCTCATCATGCTACATAAATCACATCATTTTCACACACGTAATCCATTGGAACAATATTATTATAATAACTAACTTGGAATTCACTAGTGGACAGTAACACATCCTCCATGGTGAAATAAAGGATTATCAATACTAAATAAGTCATATAAACACATCATATTTATCATTTCAGGTCCGTCACAGTCCGCCTGTCTTCCTCCAGAAATATATCAACGTTAATCTTACCGGTAAAACGTGTTCGCTGGAAATCCGAAAACACTCTGAAGGATGCTAGTCCGTTACCGCTGCGGCGCATCTCCAAGTTAAGTTTACACCCTTGTCTGTTAGCGCAGCCAACCACCACCATTTTACTGTGAAATCTACTAAATAAAAGTGATAAAAGGCTACAAACTGGCTTGTTTAGACTGGCTTCACAGGAGTTTCTAAGTGTGTAAACAGTCCTCTGCCAACCACAATGGCTGACGGGGTCGTACCGTGAGTGGCGTGACATCATAGGTCAATAAGATGTGATGTCACTGTAGCCAAAAACTGTTTTCTGTGGTTCTTAAAATCCTTGAAAATGTTTTCCTTTCAAGGTTTTGAAAGGGCTTGAATTATTAATAATGTGCTTTAAAGCGCCTAAAGTTGCAAGTTAAATTGATAAAATCACAATAACATCGAAATCCATTTTAATTTTTATTTATAACTTGATATCTCCCCCCCCCCCAGGTCCGAGGGTTCAACATGGATGGTGTGAGCACAAGTACTCACTAGAGTTGAACAAATTGTGCACCCTCACTATAAATGCCTGTTTGTTACCCCTTACAGTTTAACACAAGTCTTTCTGATGTATACTGCTGCTGCAGCTCGTATTAGCTCAGTCATTCTGCTGTGGAATCAAACTAAACAATATAAATTATAGATGTTTATAAACAGGTAGCGTTCCACTGAATCGTGTGATGTTTTTGAGCGAGTTGTTTTAAATATCATAAAATTAGCTGCTAGTTTGTCACTGTTTGCTCTGATCGGAAGACTACTTCCTATTTCTAGAGATTCCGCCCACTTTGAGTGATGTCATCATTACATCGTTACTGTAGATAAAAAACTGATCAAACGCCACATCAGAAGGGCTAAAATATCCGTTGAATGGTTTTTATGAGTTGGAGCTGATTAATCTAATAATGAGTTCAGAGATGTGGGAACTTTGCTGATTGTCCACGTTAGCCCTCGGTTTTTTTTCGGCTAGCTACTGATGTGTGTGTGCAGTCCCACTTCGAAGAATGCAACACAAGCCTGGCTACGGGAGGGCGTTTGGATCAAAGTAGCAGCATTCATGTGGTCGTGTGTTTGAATCACGTTCACACTATGTGAACCAACCGAGACCAACTCCTCCAGCTGGTCTCAGTACAGTTTATTTATTCCATCCTAGAATGGTTACTGTGTTTACACCAAACTAACCGAACCAAGGAGGAAGACGGACCAGGGTTCCATTTAAATGGACTAAACACTGCAGGCGTGAAACACCCTGAGAGTCATCCCAACACATTGTGTTCATCTTTGATTCAATGTTAGAGCAAACCCTGACTATTAGCTAAACATCCCATAAAACACTGGGTTTGTCTCTTTTCTTCTTCTTTTTATAATTAAACATTAGCTGTATGATGTCATACGTGGAAAATACAGCAAGCATTTCTCCTGTTTATAAGATGGACATATCTACTGTATGTGGCTACAAGCTTTTGTCATTGTTGTGTACTTGTGACGTGAACATTAAATTCCAGTGGCTTTCAGGTATGACACACTGAGATATGACCTGATGATTGTTCATGAACATAAAGCTCAAACATAGGAGTTGTTGAATGGTTTAAATTCTGTTGATTTCTGAGTTGAAGGGACGTTTTTCCTAAGCAGTGACAGATCGCTAGAGCTTCTCATCAGTGTCAAACGTTTCTTCACACCTCCGGTTTGTCCATAACGCAACGCAGCGTTTGTACACTCCGTCTGGAACCTTTTTATCTTTAACAACCCATTATTTAGGTTTTGAAAGTATTGATAGATTGGAGTGGAGAGCCCTGCTATAATAGAAGCCTTCCCCCACAGAGCCACCTGGAGCTCCAGCACTGTGAAAAGTTATGGCCTATGTGCGCTAACCTATAGGACTTATTTCAGTGTGACAGCTGATGGCTGATATTGTATAGTCCCCTGTAGTTCTGGGAGTCGGACCATGCTGTTTGAGGTCGCCTCCTCCACACTGTGCTGCCAATGGGGGGGCTCCAAACCCAGACATGATCTCTCACAAGATCTGTGGACCTGCAGCGAAGGGCAAAGCCTCGGAGACAAACAAGTGTCCAGATAAAAGAATTGATTCATGGTTTCATGCCTGAGTCTTTGAATGTGTCCCATACATTGATCTTCAATAGTACTGAGCATTTGAAAAGAGTTATACAACGAGGTTACATGAGTTCTGAGTTATTTGGAACATGAGCTGTAGAGAGGTCAGGTGGATTATGTAGAAACATACTGAACACCCAAACACCATTTTTTAAAATCAAATATTTCATATTAGCTTGACCTAGTAACAGCAAGAGACATTAAGGTCAATACAACCAACTCTTGAATCACAACAATGTTACATAAATAGTGAGCTTTTGTCTATCTACCATTACAGAGGGATCTGTAACCGTCCTCCCGTCCCTCGGGCCAGGCTGGGCTCATTTAGGCTCCGGCCTCAGCACCGCCATCCTCAGACTCAGGAGCGAAGGATTAGGACACGCCTCACTGGGCTCTAGCGGACTGCCGCCTGGCCCATGGCGTCTGACTCGTCCAATTTACTCCACTTTTTATGGGCTGACATTCCCATCAGCCCTTGCTCTCACAGGCATCTCATTGCTTTGACATGCTGAGGAGTTCTCCAACAAATGAGGAACTTTTACTCTGACCAAACTGAGCGGATGAGGACTGAGAAGGACTCTGTCTCAAGACCCATTGGGATCATGTGATCAATTACAAATATTCCTCTTTCCTTCACAGTATTCTAACTATCAGCATGTAATAATGTTTATGCCTGTGTCCGTGTGTGTGTGGTTTTTATTCAAATATCTCATGAACCATAGGACAAATTTGTATGAAACTCAGAAAGTCATTATTACACACCAGTCTCCTCACTGTCAGAAATAAAGGACAAGAATTGTACCTTTTTTTGTCACTGGGGTGGTACCCTCAAAAGTACAGTTTTGTACCTTTAACTTCAGGGTTGTATCCTAAGGGGTACAAATATGTACCCTTTAGGATACATATTTGTACCCTTTAGGGGAACAAATTTGTACCCTAAGGTACAGGTGTGACTAGTAAAAGGTACAAACTACAAGGGTAAACATGTGTACCCCCAGTTAAGGTACAAAATGGTACCCTCAAAAGGTACAATTTTGTACCTTAAATGTGTTGGGACTAACACGCTATTAAATAACGCGTTACAGTAACTACGTTATTATTGTGGCAACGAGCACAGTAACTAGTTAGTATGTCCAAACCAGGACCGTGTTTATTGTTTCTGGGATTTATAAAGGGTCATTTGTGTGTTGCGATTGATTGGAAATAGGAACTTGGAACTGGGAATGATGTCACACTCGCGATATCAGTATTCTGGTTACCTTCGTCGGAGAAGTCGGGATTCCAATATGGCGACATCCTTGAAAACGGTTGTTTTGCCAGCCGTCTACAAAAACAGCTGACTACTAAACACATAGCAGCTCATCTGCAGCTTGGAGCTACAAGCGCTACATCTACATCTCCCTACTCGGAAGGCGGGATTTCCAAGTTCCTAGTCCAATCGAATGCACCGGGACCACAGTGTCCATGGTGGACTTTTATTTTTTACAAACCTTATTGAAAAGGGTTGTACATAAAAACCATTGTACACCAAGCAGCAGACAGGTGGTCCAACATACAGTAAATTTAGGTTGGTAATTTATATTTTTTTATTTATAACAATAAAGTTATAAATACCCAGTAACTAGAAACTTTGAAAGTAACAAGAAACTTAAAGTAATTGAATTATTTTTGAAAGAAGTAACTAGTAATGTAACTTACTAATTTAAAGTAACTTACCCAACACTGGTTTTTGGAGTAATCCTAATTTAAGATGGCCACCACAGCTAATCTTACCAAATGCAAAAAGAGCTAAAACTCAGTCCATGTTTCTGATATTGGGCTGAAGTTTCATGTAATGGATAACAGATGGTACAAGATATTCTCTGAGACTTCATATAACTCATTAATTCTTCATCAATTGACCAAGAACAGCACTACAGGGTGGCAGCTTGTTTCACAGACCACTAGAAGATCCTTCCTGTCATCACAGACCACTAGAAGGTCCTTCCTGTCCATCACAGACCACTAGAAGACCCTTCCTGTCCATCACAGACCACTAGAAGACCCTTCCTGTCCATCACAGACCACTAGAAGGTCCTTCCTGTCCACAGATAGAACAGTCAACTTTATGAACAAACTTAAACAAGTTATTTAAGTAACCCTCTGGGATCAAATGAGTATTTTTGATTGATTGATTGATGGATGGATGGATGGATGGATTGATTGATGGATTGATTGATGGATGGGTGGATGATTGTTTGATTGATTGATTAATGGATTGATGAATGGATGGATTGATTGATTGACTGATGGATGGATTGATGGATGGATGGATTGATGTATTGATGTATTAATAATAATGCATCAGTTTTATATAGCGCTTTTTAGGTCACTCAAAGACGCTTTACAGAGTTGCATCATTCATTCACACAGTCATTCTCACCGGTGGTGGTAAACTACGACAGACGTCTGTAGCCACAGCTGCCCTGGGGCAGACTGACAGAAGAGAGGCTGCCATTCTGACCATCGGCCCTTCTGACCACCACCAACATTCACACACAGTCACACTCACATTCACACAGTAAGTTGGGTGAAGTGTCTTGCCCAAGGACACAACGACAATCTAACCCAGCCAGAGCTGGGGATCGAACCGGTGACCCTCCGGTTACCAGACCGGCCACTCTCCCAACTGAGCTAGTGCCGCCCCACAAGGAACACAAGGCTGATGATGTGTTTTTATGGTTCTAAACACATGGATCTCCATCTCTCCGTCTTGTTTGCGGTGAACTCAGGCTGATCGTATTGACCTGAAATGTTTTCTGCTGAAGTCCACAGGTCACACTGTAGCTCTGCTCCATTCAGCACACTGACTGGCTCCAGCTCCAGGACTGCCATGCCTCACTGTGGTGTTTTGTAAGTCCTGAGTGGTCTCAGTCACAGTTAAACCCGTCACAGGGCTGTCTCCACTCTGACTCTGTTTACACAACCATAGACCAAATATCTGTGCTTCCAGAAGACCTTCCTTGATTTAGTCTTTAGTAGAACTGAGTTGATGAAGGTATGTTGTTTTTTTCATCAGAGTGGTAGTGAAAAGGCTATAAAACATCAAAAGGACATTCTCATTATGTACCTGGTGCTTTGGATTGCCGATATA
Organism: Callopanchax toddi; assembly: GCA_006937965.1. NCBI lineage: Eukaryota > Metazoa > Chordata > Actinopteri > Cyprinodontiformes > Nothobranchiidae > Callopanchax > Callopanchax toddi. The sequence goes on from SSNR01000116.1 coordinate 1,717,672, forward strand.
CTGATTGTTTTTTAGGTCTTACTGATTTGTGGAGGGTCATGATCCCAGACTCAGCTGCTGTTCAGGTGTACACTCTGGTCTGTTCTGATCTTTGTTTCTATTTCAGCTCTAGTGACATTTGAAATGACTGCACCCTTTGTTTCACAGAGACACACGTGTGAGGGGGAGCTGCACCACCGTCAGCCCACAGAACACAAACAGCTTGGTTTACTGATAACGGCTCATCTAAATGTTCATGGGCAAGTCTAATTAGTGCCTAATTAGTGTTTGTTGAGTGCACTAGTGTTTTGTGTGTGGTGTTCTCGGTTCCAGACTCATTAGCATTCAGGGTGGTAATGTTCTAGAAGTTAAAGACACCAGTCAGTGACTGATGCATCAGTTCAGTTTATTTCTACAGCTCCAGTTCACAACAGCAATCATCTCAACGCTCTGAACAAATCAGATTGTTTCAGGTCCAGATTCAGGAAAACAAAATGTGATTCAGTTGGAATCAAATTAGATTCATTATGAAATGACAATTATTCAAAACGTTCTAACAGAACCAGCTGATTGGACTGAAGTGTCTCTTCGGTGCCGTCCTCTGTTCTGAGCAGCACAGAGGGCGACAGTGGGAAGGAGAACTCCCTTTGAACAGGAAGAAACCTCCATCAGAACCAGGCCTACTGGGTCTGAGAGGACAGGACAGAAGGACTGGACCAGTTGGACGTTGTTCCACGTGGACTTTTGTCTCTGTTTCATAAGTCAGATAGAGAACTCTGGTCTCACTACAGACTTCTGACTGCAGAGAATCCTGTTTTAATCACAAACACAAAAGTTGTTTGTATGAAATTGTTGACATAGAGCTGATGTATCGTCTCATTATCCCGGTCCGGGTCACGGGGACAGAATCCCAAGTAGGGCATCCCAGACTGCCCTCTCTCCAGCCACCAGCTCCTCCACTGGGATGCCCAGGTGTTCCCTGGCCAACCTGGAGATACTTCCTCCAGCTTGTCCTGGGTTGCCCCGAGGACCTCCTACCAGCAGGACCTGCCCAAAACGCCTCACGAGGGAGGCGACCAGGATGCCTGAACCACCTCTACTTCATGAGATATTAACAGTTAAAGTGATGTAAACCTGGGACAGACACACTGATGTTAAAGCAGGCTCCAGGTAGCCCTGAGCCTTCCTGGCTCTCAGGTTGTTTTTGAACATCTGAAGTAAATGAATTTCATCTGAGGGCGACTGGTCAATCCAGTGATTTTATGCTGCAAAGAGAACCAATCAGCTGTAGTCAGGAAGCTAATAAGGGTGTTTGAAATGTTCACTCCTTAACTCACTACTACACACTAGTACTCTATAGGGGGCAGGGCTCCATGGTTTGCTTTTCCTACACCACTAGAACACAACATGATTCATAGTTTTCAGTTCAGTGTCTCATAAATCAATCCATCAGGATTCACCTGAATCTGAGCTGATCAGGCCTCATTCTGAGCCTGTCAGAGAGAAATTACACTATAAATTCAAACGTTTGAAGCTAAATGTTGGTTTTAAAAATAACTGAAGTTGTATGTTCACCCTGGAGACACAGTTCAAATCAGTCATTAAATGAATATGACATTCATGTCTAACATGTTAACTACCTTCTATTTACTTGTTCTTCCAGGTCATTCTTATCTGTGTTGGACAGATTCACAGTGTGTTGGTAGAAGTTCACCTGATGTAGTGTCTGAGTGCAGGGGGAGGAGATACGTGTCAAAGGTCATGTGAAGAAGTCTGAAATCAACTGTGAGGGCTGAACTTTAATGTCATATTTCAGCAGTATGGTTAAAGCTGCTCTCCTTCATCTGGTAAACGATGTAGCTTTTAACGTTTTTTTCATGCCTCTTAACAACGTTCTAACATAGTATAGCTAGAAATATACTGTGGAGATTAAAAACCCTGAAAGAAATCAATAAAGTGGTTGTCCCGCAGTTCTCTTAAAGCCTCAGCCAATCAGACGTTTCAGACTAAAGCAGCCATTGGACAATCCGGCTGTCTGTCTCCTGAAGCGCCTCACTTCCTCACTGCTTGGATCCTCCATTAATGCTGCTGGAGCATTTTTCAGCAGAACATCCAGGAAGTGAGAGAAGGACAGAAACAGCTTCAGTTTTAGGAACAAATCCCAGAGTCCCAAAAAGGAAAACAGCTTTTCAGCTGCAGGAAGCTAAAAACGTTTGGACGTAGAGAGAGGAGAAACCTGGGGGAACGTTAGCATAGCGCTTCAACAGCTGGAGTTTAGCTATAGTTACCATGGCAACGTATGGTCCAATGTGTGTGTGTGTGTGTGTGTGTGTGTGTGTGTGTGTGTGTGAGAGAGAGAGAGAGAGAGAGAGGTGTGTGTGTGTGTGTGTGTGTGTGTGTGTGTGTGTGTGTGTGTGTGTGTGTGTGTGTGTGTGTGTGTGTGTGTGTGTGTGTGTGTGTGTGTGTGTGTGTGTGTGTGTGTGTGTGTGTGTGTGTGTGTGTGTGTGTGTGTGTGTGTGTGTGTGTGTGTGTGTGTGTGTGCGTTTGTTTTTACTACCCCGTGGGATCCACAACCAGAGATTTCACTCACCTCGTGGGGACCAAATTTTCCCGTGGGGACCGAAGCCCGGTCCCCACGGGCACAAGCATTGAAATGAATAGAAAACAGCCTCCTGATATGCCTAGTGCAGTTTTTTTTGCAAAGTAAAAATGGTCCCCAGGAGATCACTTTTCAAGACAGTGTGTGTACACACTTGACACCCTACTGGTCAAAGGTGGTATTGCGGTGTGTAAACTTGTCCTCGTGGGGCCATTTTCCTGACAAAGTGTAAACTTTTAAACTTGGTTTAACTTTCCATTTTATGCATGCTTTTACATCTAAAGCAGTTCTTAACAATCTGGATAGATTTTTGAAGGGTGCCACCAATCTAAAAACATTAACCTGGCATAGGGGGTTTTGCTTACAGCTTTGAAACAACCTCTCCTACTGACTAACTAAATAAAACTAATAAATTATATTGAAAGGACAACAAAACTAACATATAATAAACTAAATAATAATAATAATAATAATAATAGGAAATAAAATAATAATAACAATAATAACAAATAATAATCAAACTAATATATAATAAACTAAATAATACTAGTAATAATAACAATAATAATATTAATCAAACTAGCATAAAATAAACTAAATAGTAATAATAATGAAAGTAATAATAAAAACAATAATCATAATAAGAATCAAACTAATATATAATAAACTAAATATTAATGTTAATGACAATATAATAATATTAATCAAACTAACATATAATAAACTAAATAATAATAATAATATTGACTACAACAGTAATTGGATACTCCGGACAGCTCCTGATCGACCCCCCAGCCTGGGAGAGAGCATCCTCTCACCACGGTAGCTGCCACGGGCGCTCTGGAGCTACCAAAATCACTGACAGCTGTTCCTCCCGTGTCTGAGCCAGGAGGCGAGGGATCAGTTGTACCAGGGGAAAAGCATAATGCTTAGTCTGTGGCCATGGATGGTGAGCTAACGCGTCTACTTCCAGAGGCGGATTGTCCCTCAGCGAGAAACAACGGTCGCACTGTGCATTGTCGCGGGCAGCGAATAGATCCACTTCCGCTTTGCCAAATCTGCTCCAAAGCTGAAGGATCAGTTCTGGGTGCAGGCACCAGTCCATGTCCTGAGGGCGCCCCCTCGACATGATGTCCGCTCCTCTGTTCAGAACGCCAGGGATGTACACCGTCCTGATGGAGAGCAGGCGTGTGTGAGCCCAAAGCAGCAGCCGCCTGGCCACGTTCAACAGCTGGATTGAACGTACACCTCCCTGACAGTTTATATACAGTATTGTCTCCTACCACTCTCTCATCCTCTATATCTGACGCTGTCTCCAGTTCCCTGCTCCATAATGACCCCACACCCTCTGACCTTGTTGACCACTACAACCACACTCTCTCCACCTGCCTGAATCAGCTTGCTCCCCCTAAGACACTAACCGTATCCTTCGCCCAGTCTGCTCCTTGGTACACCCAGGAACTCCACGCTCTGAAGAAAAACGACGACAATTGGAAGGCCTCTATAAGAAAACCGGTCTCACTGTTCACAGTCAAATCCTCAAACACCACACCACAATGTACAAAACAGCCTGCAGTAACGCCCGCTCCAAGTTCTACTCTGACATAATCCATTCCAACTCCGCTAACCCTAGCACCTTATTCTCTGTTTTCAGTAAATTATCCCGACCTAAGGACAACATCACAACCACCTTCACACCGCTCAAATGCAATGACTTCCTGACCCACTTCCATTCTAAATTTACATCCATTCACAGCCAGCTTGCTTCCTCTCTGTCTGCCTGCTCTACCTCGGAACCCAAACTCAGTCCATTATGTACTCACAGTTTTTCTACCTTCACACCTCTCACCCCATCCGACACTACCAAGCTCCTCTCCTCCATGAAATTAACCACCTCTCATCTGGACCCCATCCCATCCCCCCTTATCAAAGCATGTCTCCCTGCTCTCAGCCCTCTCATTACCAACCTCAAACACCTCCCTCACCACTGGATCTGTCCCACCATCTCTCAAACTCACCTCCATCACTCCCATCCTGAAGAAACCCGGTCTGAACCCAGACACTATGGATAATTTCAGACCCATCTCCAACCTCCCACTACTCACAAAAATCCTGGAACATTCAGTCACCACTCAACTCCAGCAATATCTACATTCCTGCCAGCTTTTTGAAACATTCCAATCTGGTTTCTGTACCCACCACAGCACTGAAACAGCTTTATTAAAAGTCACCAATGACCTCCTGATTGCCTCTGACTCTGGTTCCCTCACCATTCTCCTCCTCCTCGACCTCAGCTCAGCCTTTGACACCTTAGGGAAAGTTCCTTTTTGGGATATTCCCTGCGCTTCAGCTTGGCGCACTTTGTGTCAGAAGTCGCCCCAATGGCGTTGGGGTCCTGCTTTTTGGGCTACTTTTGCTGGAAGGGCTACTTTTTGCCTCAGAAGAGGCTACTTTTTTCTCAGTACGGGGTTTGGCCACTAAGTGGCAGGGTTACAGGGGAACGGTACACACCACAGCCACTCCCCCCCCAAACATTGAGTAGCCCCTTCTGAAGTGCACACCACCACCACCACCCAGGTGTCCCAAAGTGAAACAAAGTGGCCCATCCAGGATCAAAGGTTAAAGTTGGCCAAAGTGACCCCCAATCCCACCCC
>SSNR01000116.1:1744826-1773029 GCA_006937965.1 Callopanchax toddi
GTGTGTGTGTGTGTGCGCGCAGCTTCAGAACCGGGTCCTGTGGACCTCAGGCAGCGCTGGATTCTCAGGTGTTTTTCAGGCTTGAGGATGAATGCGTGTGTGAATAGAGTGACACGCTCACCTGTACAGAGCTCACGCTGAAAACACTGCAGCTGCAGCGGGTCCCACAGAAGGTGTCGGCTCCATACGTACTAAACAGAACCGGACCGAACCAAAAACCCAAACTAGTCTGAAAACGCCAGAAGTTGATCTGGCTGGAGCTGGACTTTGACATCAGGTGTTTTAATCCTCAATAGACCTGTAACTTTGAGGTGGAGCGGACGTCTGGGACCGCTCGCGGTCTTAAGCCTGATTTATACTTCTCTGACAGCACGTTTGCGCTCAGACGCACACGCATTGACGGAGACGTTTTTGATTTTTACTTCTCCGTCAGTGTTGTGAAGCAATTCTCCACCAGGACAGCAGAGGGCGCATAACTTTTCTACAGTAATGCCTCCAGTCGACCAACGTTTGTTTACTTCAGCTCAGTAATGGCCGACAGAGAGCGGATTTTGATTGAGTTTGAACAGATTGATCTCGAAGAACAAACAATGTTGTTAAAAAGAATTAAACAGAAGTGAGGAGACAGCGGCGTCTGTTGAATGTCCGTCCGTCCGTTCAGTGAGGACGAGGCAGACGACGAGTGAAAATGTAGCTCTTGTTTAACCCTTTAGGGACACTGATGGATGATATAAATGTTCGTACTTCGTCTGCCAGATGTTTCTCGAGCTGATCCATATCTGCTTCCGTGAGATTCTACTATTACTACTCTGTTGATAGCGGCATGAAGCCGGAAATGATCACGGGGTGTTGAGCCGACCAATCACAGGCATGCGTTGTCCGTCGCTTTCGACGCATAGTTAGAATTTTGGGCCTGTCTCCGTCAGCCTCTGAGAGCATGTCGTAGAGAGCTTGCGTCGACGCATAATGGCGTTGCGTGTCTCCGTAACGACGCAGATGGAGAAGTATAAATCAGGCTTAAGAGCTGCTTCCTGCTGGCGGCGCTTCTGCCGTTTGAACATAAAGCATGCGCCCCCTGCTGGGGCGCGATAGTAAGACGACCCCCCCTTTTCAAAATTATTTTTAATGAAAAAAACCTCGTCTTATATGCGAGCAAATACGGTATTAGATTTCTTGGAACCTGTTGCAGCAGCCTTGTGTAATCTGCAAACAAGCTAGGTATAGCTAGTTATTTTATAAAAACACAGGTGGGGGGCTGCACCACGCTGAAACAGGAAGTGCTGATTAAAGCGAGCTGCTCAGATCCCGGTCCAGACTGGCTTTTATCCAAAGCAACTTACAGATGATCAACACCTCCAAAGGTGGCTTGCCATCTACAGGTCGGGAGAGAGGTCCTGCCCCAGGTGGAGGAGTTTGTGTCTCCGGGTCTTGTTCATGAGTGAGGGAAGGAGGGAGATGGACAGGCGTATTGGGGCAGCGTCTGCAGTGATGGACGCTGAACCGGTCTGTTGTGGTGAAGAAGGAGCTGAGCCGGAAAGCAAGGCTCTCGATTTACCGGTCGGTCTACGTCCCAATCCTCTCCTGGTCATGAGCTTTGGGTAATGACCGAAAGAACGAGATCGCGGATACAAGCTTCAGAGATAGGGTGAGGAGCTCAGACATCCGGGAGGGACTCAGAGTAGAGCCGCTGCTCCTCCATATCAAAAGGAGCCAGTTGAGGTGGTTCAGGCATCTGGTCAGGATGCCTCCTGGACGCCTCCCCAGGGAGGTGTTTTGGGCATGTCCTGCTGGCAGCAGGCCCCCGGTCGACCCAGGACACGCTGGAGGAAATATGTCTCCAGGTTGGCCTGGGAACGCCTGCTGAGGAGCTGGTGGACTTGACCAGAGAGGATGGCCTGGGACGCCCGACTTGGGATGCTGCCCCCGCGACCCGGATAAGTGGAGGAAGGCAAGGCGAGACTTACAAATGATATTGTAACCAATAATTGACTTTGAGGCTAACAAACCACTAACCCTGACATTAACCCTAAACTAACTACTAGATGGTCTAACTCTAGTCTCTAAGGTGACCGTGAGAGAAAAGAACACAGGATAGAGTGAAGAGCATTAGAGAGTCCAGAGGAGTAGTGAAGGTAGGAGCTGGTCTAGAAGATGTTCTCTGAAGAGCTGGGTCTTCAGGAGGTTCTTGGTTTTCCAGTAGATGGAGCCGTTCCTCTCAGGACCCTGTATGCTAGTGTTAAGTCATGTTTCCATGGCAGGGGTCGGTACGGTTTGGTTTGGTTGGGATCGCTATTTTGTCTGTCTCCATTGTAAAACCGGTCCATACAACCGATCCGTACCTGACCATGAATGGTCCTCTTGAGCTGGGGTCCATAAAGCGGTACGGTTAGGGCGGAGCTGTGGCGTTAATACTAGGGATGTCCCGATCCGATCACGTGATCGGAAATCGGCCCCGATCACGTGATTTTGGACTCGATTGGTATCGGACTTCACCTCCCGATCTGGACTCGGGTTTCCTCTTCATGCGCCCCGCCACAATAAAAGCCGCTACACCTTCAGAAGGAAGTTTGAGTTTTTAAATATATGTTAAACAATCTAAAGCACATGGGATTTATATATAGTCTATATTTGTGCACTTATATTAACCATAATCAGAGTCTGAATCAGTTTCCGCCGGTCCAGGAGGAGGGAGGGGGCCGGGACCGGGAGACACGCAGCTTACGGAGCAATGACCGGGTTCGCCGCTCTCTCCACACCCGCCGCCAGGATTTGTCCTCCACCTGAATGGAAAGTAAGCACCGACGGGAGTGCTCGGTCTGGAGGAGGAGGCGAGGCCGGCGTGGAACTCATTCCCCCTACGCCGTGTCTCCATCCAGGCTCAGGAGGAGATTCTGATCCGTGCGCAGCACAACACCCGCCCTCTGTCGGGAAATAAATTGAGCGATGTTAAGATTTTTAAAAAGCGCTTTCTGAGGAGGAGCTTCCTGATTAAATGTCGCTCCAAAATGCGCACAACACTGACGGATTTCTCCAAACAGTCTAATGAAGAAGTTGTTCAGAGCTGCTGCAGTCAGAGGATAAAGCAGCAGGAGGAGGAGTGAAGGAGGAGCTGATGACTTAAGAAATGATCGGGTCATTGTCAGTAAACAAGTTTGTTCTTTCTGGGCAAAAAATGGAGCAGAGTGTTAAAATAATGTTGACATTTCTGCACCTGAACAGCTGTAGGAAAAAAAGATTCTCCTCAAAAAGTTACTTTAACCACAAACTAATTTTGTGCACAGAGAATTATGTTTAAGTATTTAAACATATATGGATATGATAGAATATACAGATGGATGGATTTATGTCTGCAGCATGACATCATTTTGTGGCTGGTTTGTTTTTATTAGTTAAACATCGACAAAGTAGAAGCAGAAGCAGCTTGAAGCAGAAAGTGTGAGTCTGTCTGTGTCTGGAGGCTTTATAAAGTTGATCACAACAACATATTAAAAAGATCGGATCGGGACTCGGGATCGGCAGATCTTCAACATCTAATGACTCAGACTCGGACTGGAGGGCAAAGAAACCTGATCGGGACATCCCTAGTTAAAACACAGACGACTGATCACTGCTGGTGACGAGCGGAACAAACCCTGGAGTGCATTATTTTATTATTACTAAAGTGAGAAGTAATCATTCATCGCTGCGGAGCGCGGGTCTCCGCCTCCTCGGGTCTGGGTCCATGAATCTCTCGCGGTCCGCAGCTCGACCTGCTGGGTCGAGCTGCGGACCGCGAGTGAATCACGAGTGAATCACCGCGGCTGAACCCGGTGTTCAGCGATGAGCTGCGTTCAGGACGAGCTACATGGATCGGTACAAAAATGAAAGAGTTTATAAAGAAGTTTCACAAACTGCAGCTGAAGGATTTGAGCAGGCAGGGACAATGTCGGAGAAATTAAAATCCCCATATAAGGACAGCGCTGGTATGACGTGATGATACACATTTACGTTTAACATCCAGGGAGTGAGAGAAGGACAGAAACAGCTGTTAGCGCTTCAGTTTTAGGAAAAAATACCAGAGTCCCAAAAAGAAAAACACCTTTTCAGCTAGCAGGAAGCTAAAAACGTTTGGACGTAGAAAGAGGAAAAACCAGGGGAACGTTAGCATAGCGTTTCAACGGCTGGTGTTTAGCTCTCTATTGTTTCTGAGACAGCGAGCGGTGGCGTGTCAGAGGAGGCGGGGCCTACGGATTCTACCCGATGAGGGGTGAGAGCTCTAACACATGTTTGTGTGAAATAGCTAGAGATATCTTGTCATAATTTTGACCAGATCCTGGAGCCAACACAACTGAGGACACAGTAAGGTAAGTGAAAAAAGTTTTATTAAATGTTTGTGCTGGGTCTTGTGGGTTCCGATGCCGGTCAGGATCTTAAAGAGAAGAGAGACTGGTGAACGACGAGTACAGTGGATGATCTTGTAGTGAGAATAGTAGTTTGAGAGGCTTACTGTGTCCGTGAGGTAACGAAGCTCGGAGGAGTACTGGAGCAGGGTTGAGGACTGGCTGGAGGGAGGCTGGTGAAGAACTGGTTGTTGGTCCAGGTGGACTGAGGACTGGGTGAATGGATCCGGAGGAGCGAGGACGGTGTCGAGGAGAAGAACTGGTAAGGTAATAGCAGAGGATGAGCACATGGAGAAACAACAGAGAAGATTAGTAGAAAACCTGTGTACCACAGAAGTTGTGGAACGGGCTGACACCGTCCCGTTGTAGCTCCACTCCTTCTAAGCTCCTCAGGTGATGAGATGATGAGGTGCAGCCGGTGATGATTAGTGGTGAGTGCAGCAGAAGGTGATGAACGGTGGAGGAGGGGAGTGAGAACCTGACATAGCTAGCGTGCTGAGTGCAGCTTTAATGCTAACTTGTTGATAATAGAGTCAGCTCTGTTTCTACTGTTTTCTACGGTTCCTTCATTTCGTCCCCTGAACACGATAACACAGTCGGTGTAATCTGAGCAGAGGAAGATTAAACAACCATCCCAGCCTCTATGGGTTTAATGAGTTATTACTTTCATCTACGTCCTGTAGCATCACAAGCAGCTGCAGCCTTCTCTCCATTAGACTCTGCAGCATGAGGACACCTATTCTAATTAAAGCCCATGTGCTGCTCACTGTACACGGCCACGCTTTGTTGCCAGCAGAATAATTGGCGGTATCAATTAGAGTCTACTTATTGTCTTCCTGTCAGACTGGCACACTCCACCACTCTCCAGGGCTGTAAGAACAAAACGGGCTTTACCTGATTACACTCATTTTACTAAGGTAGAGGGTCTTTTCTTTACAACACAATCCAATTCATGTTTTCTAGATTTTCTAGCATCTTACAGTGGTGACAAGTTACAGATAAACAGTTCATTTACACTCAAGGTACTCACGTGCTGTCTCTGGTACATAGAAGTAAAAGTATTTTCTTTTTAATCTGTTTTCAGAACTTGTCTTTGCCCCACAGGACGATGGGTCAGATTTAACATTCATGTTTGGATAAATGAACTCAGGCGAAGTCAAAATATCATTCATTTAAAATAAATAAACATATTAAATATGAAGAAGTGCTGGTTAGTCCAGGGAAGGAATGGTTGTGTAAAGAAGGATATTTTTATTATAAATAGGGATGGGAAAGGGGAGGAGCCTCTACCTGTCAGACAGATTCGGCTGAAACCCAGTGAGTTTGAGTGTAGCGTGCTAGCTGGCTCAAACGCGGTAGTAATTAGCGCTGAGCGGTAGCGTCGCACGCTCGTTAATCTCGGAGCAGCTGCACGAGACTCGATGGGAAGCGAGAGCGTTTAGCTACACCGTTAGAAAGTAGTGAAAACTGACTTACTGGATGGAGTGAAGCCCGGAGGCCTGGTCGGTTGAACAGCAGCTACGGCGTTGAATGAATGGACCGCTGATTGGACGACTGGCTGGATGAATGGCACGCTGTCTGGATGACTGAAATGGAACGAACCGGAACGAAGAGCCGGCGCGGGTAAAGGCAGACTGGTTGGTTCAGGTAGCAGTAGCGGAGTGAACTGGATCGCTGAGCAGGAACGAACCATAGCGAGCTGGCTAGGCTAGCTGGATCAGATAACTGGATCGATGTCTGAGCCCCACTTTCTGGGTCAAAGGTCCTTTTATAGTGGAAGTGGAGCCAGAGGGATGATGGGAAATGCAGTCTTAGAGGGAGGAGCACTCTGGAGGAGAGGGAGCGTGACACTACCCACTGCTTCAGGAACCAGATGGATTTACTTTTATTTGACTGTTATTTTATACTTTAGATTTAAATCAAATCCAAACCAGAATGATGATGATACAGAAACGCCGTGGGGTCGTACTCGTAAGTTCAACTGTTTTCCCCACCAGCTCTGAGGCCACGCCCCCTGTGACTCATCACTCTCCTGATTTGATTGGTTTATGGTGTTATTAGGACGGATGATTGGTTCACGGTGGATGCTATTACACAGTGACAGCTCGTCTTGAGAATAGAACCAGTTTTAAAGGCAGGGAGCTGATATGAAATGTTTTAGCTGAACAGTTAGTCATTTTGTTTTAGTGAAAACAGTAGTTTGTCATGTTTGAAATGTACCTGGAGACCCAGGTTCAAAAGTTACACACAAAAAGTCCCTATGTGGCTGGTGGGCCAGAACTTCGTGGGCTGCCTCTGGCCTGCAGGCCGCCTGTTGAACCACCTAGCTGCTTCTCTGAGCTTCACATGTAGAGGATGGAAGTGTTGTGACCTGTGGAGCTTTCAGGTGGTTGGACTGGTTTGATGTAAGCTGTGAGATCACTGAGGTCGGTTTGTGTCTTTTTGTAGAAACTGTTGTTTCAGCTGATTTCATTCCTGTTTCCTCCTGAAAGTGAAACATGTGATCGTCTGACTGGATCCTCATCGGCGCTTCAAGCTCATCCATCTGATTCAGGAGATCTCACGTTCCCCGTTGTGATGGTTCCTCTTTTATAAAAAGGCTTGCAGAGACACAACAGATCTTCATTAGGCCCTAGATGAGTTTGTCTCCGTGCTGAAGGCCCTGGTCTAACAGACACTTTTGTATAAAACCAACGATATGACCCCAGTCCTCATCAGGTCTACTTTATTGTTTGGATGGGTTTTATTTTCCTGGAACACCACATTAAAATCTGCTTCGCTGAAGGAGTAGAGCGGCAGTCCGACAAAGTGGCAGAAACTAATGTGTCGCGTCTGAAGGGAAAAGCATTGATTGTTTAAGAGTCATTTGCTCCCTATTGAGAAGCAATTTGTTTAGTGTTGTTTTTGTACAATGTGAAGGATGGTGTCTCAGTGCCGGGGATCCGGGTCACTGAATGCGGGGGTGGAGCCGATGGTGCGTGTCCCACCAACGTTGGAGCCAAAGGTGTCCTGATAATCTATCCCAGGGATCTCATGAAAAAGAGAGAAGGGCAATGACTGCTTTGCATCAAAGGGCTGGTAGAAGAGAACCCTTCAAGCGCGGCTGCTAATCTCCCATGATTCCTTTCTGCTCTGAGCGTATCGCAGTAAGAAGGTGAAAGCAATGTTAGATAATGGCGCTATCATGGGAATTACATTAGAACCCTTGAGACTTCTGAACGGGTTTCTTACAAAGCCAATTATACCGTCTGTTTGTCTCAAAGCTTTTTCACACCACAACATTGTGTCAATAACCTTAAAAGGGAAGTGCTAAGTAGGACTCATGGGGGGGGGGGCAAACTGTCACTGCAAGGTTACTTTGGAGCTTCCTGGTTGTGGAGCTGAAAGTGTTGTGCTCGGTCTGCAGCCTAATGACAGTGTCAGGTTTAAAATGGGTGTTGAGCCTCGGACCTCGGAGTAAACAGCTGCCTCACAAAGGGACGGCGTCGGGATAAATGACACGTTCAGGGCTTTTAAAAGCCTCCGCTTTCAGCTGTAATTTCCACTGGCATGTACAGCAGACGGTTCGCTTCAATCAGCTCAACAACTCTCCACGTCTGCCTATCAAGATCACAGCTTCCACCGTTATTATGAATAATTCCTCCCACAGGTTCTTTTTATAAGCAGGCTTCGCCTCGCCCCGCTGTGTGCAGCATGGCTGTTGTACAAACAAACTACTTCAAAATGAAAAGTTCGCTGCTGCTCGCTCACGACCTCACATTCTAAACCATCTGGTCAAAGAGAAGCCGATCAATAATTAACCATCAGCAATAAGGGATCCATTTGACCCACCAAAGACCATACATCTACTTTAACTTGTATTTATTGATAACTTGCTGAGATTTAAACTTTTTTTATTTGAGTGAATTTATTTCTAGTTTCCAGAACAGTTCTTTCACATCGAGACAAAAACCTTGTATCTCCAACACTCTACTTTTCACAAAATCAAACAAGTTTCTCGTCTCGTCTTCTTCCGCTTATCCGGGTCGCGGGGGCAGCAACCCAATTAGGGAGCTCCAGACGGTCTTCTCCCCAGCAACCTCCACCAGCTCCTCCGGCAGGATCCCAAGGCGCTCCAGGGCCAAACCAGAGATATATTTTCTCCAGCGTGTCCTGGGTCGACCCGGGACATGTTCCAGGACATGCCTGAAACACCTCCCTGGGGAGGCGTCCAGGAGGCATCCTGACCAGATGCCCGAACCACCTCAACTGGCTCCTCTCTACATGGAGGAGCAGCGGTTCTACTCCGAGTCTCTCCCGGATGTCCGAGCTCCTCACCCTATCCCTAAGGCTGAGCCCGGACACCCTGCAGAGGAAACTCATTTCAGCCGCTTGTATCCGCGATCTCGTTCTTTCGGTCATTACCCAAAGCTCATGACCAGGTGAGGATTGGGAGGTAGATCAATCGGTAAATCGAGAGCCTTGCTTTCTGGCTCAGCTCCTTCTTCACCACAACAGACCGGTTCAGCTTCTGCAGTGATGCGGACACTGCCCCAATCCGCCTGTCGATCTCCCTCCTTCCCTCACTCATGAACAAGACCCCGAGATACTGGAACTCCTCCACCTGGGGCAGGACCTCTCTCCTGACCTGGAGTTGGCAATCCACCTTTTTCCGACTGAGAACCATGGCCTCAGACTTGGAGCTGCTGATCCTCATCCCCGCCGCTTCACACTCGGCTGCAAAACAAGTTTCTCATTAAGACAAAAAACCCTGGGAACTCACAACTCTACCAGATCCTTGTGACACGTTTTGTTAAACACCACAGATATACTGATCTATACTATACTATATACAGATATACCATATGATAGTAGAGCTGATTAATGTGGAGATCAATGGTTTTAGACTGACAGAAACGAACTGGTCATTCAACTGGCCATCCAGCCTACTGGTCATTTGGCCGACCCGTTATCAGTGCCACATGTTTGAATGTGCACTTCCTGTTGCAGGGCGCTGCTGAGGACCGCTCATATGGCTGTGAATGCTAAGTGACGCACGCTACAGTGCTTACAGCCTTCTTATCTGCTAGCAACCCCCACCCCCCGGGACAATGGCATAATATAACCTAAAATAATACACCCCTAGTGACAGTGTTGCCAGACATATGATAATTATTGTATTTGTAGGATAATTGATCCCTAACCCTAGTTCCATAAATCTGATTATTTGAGCCCTTCGTTGTGTGGAATCTGTGAATCCTGAAAGCATCCAGAGACGATTCGTTACAACCAATCAACGCTTACGTTGCCTGCGTCACCGCATGGCGCTGCCCCTGATGAAGGAGGAAGCTGTGAAATCAGTAGCTTCAGTCTGTACCAATGGTATTTCATCTGAGTGTTTTCCTCTTCAGAGAGGGACCAAACAGGGGGATCCAGTGAGCCCGCTGCTTTTTGTTTTAGCCATAGAGCCACTTGCTAGATGAGATCACTTGCAGATGATTTGTTGTTATATGTCACTAATCCCATTACCTCTATCCCAGTAGTCCTTAGAATCTTACAAGAATTTGGAGATATATCTGGATATAAGTTAAACTTAGCCAAAAGCAAATTTTTTCCCATTAATGGTAATGCAAGTGAATATCCCAATCTGCCATTTAGGCTGTCTGCAGAGTCATTTACATATCTGGGTGTAGAGGTGAGAAAATCCTACTATAGTCTGTTCAACAGTAATCTCACTCCTCTGTTGGAACAGTGCAAACAAGATATTAAAAGGTGGTCTATTTTGCTGTTATCTCTTATTGGAAGACCAAATTCTGTGAAGATGAATGTTGTACCAAAGTTTCTGTATTTATTTCAGGCACTGCCTGTTTATATACCACAGTCCTTTTTTAAAACAGTTAATCAAACTATTTCTTCTTTTATATGGAATAACAAATCACCTCGTATAAGAAAAGAATTTATGGAACGACCAAAGGATGTAGGTGGGCTTTCTCTTCCAAATCTGTGCACATATTACTGGGCCGCAAATCTTAATGCTATCTCTCTGTGGTTGAAAGATTAGATTGATAAGATCCCTGCATGGCTTCAGGTTGAAAGGGTTACAAGCAGCCCACATTCACTCTCTGCTGTGCACCTCTACCATCACCAACTAATAAAATTAAGGGCAATATAATTGTAACTCAATCACTGCGTATTGTAAATCAGTTCAAAAGATCGTTGGGTATTCAGGGTACTTCTATTCACCTTCCGATAATACACAATCATCTCTTTCAACCATCCGTAATAGACAATGGCTTCAAACTTTGGTATGACAGGGGCATTCATAATATTGAAGATTTGTATATAAATGATACGTTTGCTAGCTTTGAACAACTCTCAATTAAATTTGGTTTGACTAATAATCATTTTTGGCAGTATCTACAAATTAGAGATTTTACTCGTAAAAAGTATGCAAATGTTCCTAATATTCCTTCTCTCTCCTGTTTGGATTCCTTACTAAGGGTCAATAGGGTACAAAAGAACAGAATCTCATTTATTTATTCACATATTATGAGTGGTTACAACGTCTCTATTTCACATATTCGAGAGCAGTGGGAAAAAGACTTGGAAGCCCAACTTTCAGATGAGGAATGGGACATGGCTCTGACCAGAGTCCACTCTTCTTCCATTTGCTCCAGGCATGCCCTAATCCAGTTCAAAGTGCTACACAGGTTACACTATTCGAAAGCTAAATTAGCAAGAATATTTCCAAATATAGATCCATTGTGCGATAGGTGTAAACAGAGCCCAGCTACCTCCCATCATATGTTTTGGTCTTGTACAAAACTTGTTCCCTTTTGGTCTTTTTTTAAAGTTATTTCTAACGTTTATGATTATAATGTTTCACCCTCTCCCTTGACGGCAATCTTTGGTCGTTCTTCCTGCACAGCGGGATCGGTTCCCCCTGACCGTCTACAGAGGGTCATTGCTTTTACTTCTTTGCTAGCTCGACGCTTGATTTTGTTTAAATGGAAGGATCCTACAGCCCCATCTCATCACCACCGGATCAGAGACGTTATGCAGAACGTTAAACTGGAGAAAATCAGATTCACTCTCAATGGTTCTACCAGCAAATTCCATCAAACTTGGGACCCTCTAATAACTTATGTGAATAAACTACCTGGTCTAGATCTAGAAGTTTGAACACTTTCATCTGCCCGGTGTCAACTTTGCAATAGCTTATGTTGGGTGCATTTTTTTCTAAAGATTATTACTTTAGTTGTATTTTTTTGGTTGAGACTTTCTTGTCGTTCTTATTATTGTCCTTTTTAAAATGTATTATTATCATTTGATTTTTTGCTACTGTCTAATGTGTGGATTATTGTTATTATTACGTTACTTTTTTTGATTGTTTTTGTCTCGTGGGTATATGTGAAAGGGGGAAAAATGATTGTTCTATTTGACAAATGGAAAATTAAAAATAAAGTGTTTTAAAAAAAAAAGAAATCAGTAGTGCGCCGCTAGCTAGCTTAAAATACAGCAGAGTGCAGCGGCATGAGGTGCTGTTCTGCTTGTTTCCATCATTGTGTTAGAATCTATAAAGATAAATCTACTTCAAAGACTATAATTTTGCTCAATGTTTGATCGACTGATAATAAACATCAGACACGTCAGGCTACTGCACGCTCATTTAAGATCCTGGTGTGATACTTCAACATTTCTAATCTGGCAACACTGCCAGGTAATCATGATGGGCTGCCATGACCAAGAATGCAAAGTAAAAAAATACACCCCCCCCCCACCCCACCTCACCCCCCCCCCTGCATTTTTCACAGATCACACACTGATACTCATCATCATTCATCTTCTTCAGGAGAAACTAAATATGTAAAGATTTCTTCTATTTTATTTTATTTGCCAGTTTTTTTCACGACTGCACAGAAATGACCGAGCAGCACCATAAAACACGGAGAGCAGGTCGAGCGCTGAAAAGAAAAATATTTTTAATTCAGCTTATTTCTTTAAAAGTACAAGAACGGCCCCTGGCCTTGGCCAAGGATTTCTCTAAATGATCTTCTTTTATCCACGATCTTTCACATTTAATAAAAATACATTCCAATGAAAAAGGCCGTTTTCACACCACCGCTAAGGGCTCCACACACACACACACACACACACACACACACACACACACACACACACACACACACACACACACAGCACCTTCCCCTATCAATCGTTCAGGAGACCTTTTAATCCTGAAACTTCCTGTGGCAGTGGCTTGTCTCCAGCTGGGAGCAGCAAGTGTTTAGTGTCTTTGTTATCAGCAGGACACCCACAGAGGCCTGTCTTACCTTTTAATGTTGAGATTCTTGCCACTGTTGTGACAATTGCCTCCCTGACGTCAACCATCAATTGGTTTTAATGTGAGACTCCCAAACGGGCGGAGGGGCAGAAGTTTCCCACAGATTGGCTTCCACTGGACTGCTTTAGTAGGAATGTTTAGAAGAGAAGAAGAAGAATCCGTTATTTGTCCCTGAGTGGGGACATTTCTGTGTATCACCAGTAAATAACAGCCCAATGAAAACACAGCAAGAGAAATACAAAAAGAGGCAGTAATAATAAAAATACAGTTGTGACAGGGTAAACTGTACAGCTTTGAGTAAACAAGGAGCAGACACTACAGCTAAGACTATACAGATATGTACTATGTGAAAAATAACAAGAATGTTTATTGTTTTGTTGGGAGACGTGATGGTTGAGGAGCTGCAGAAGGAACAACCTGGTGACAACAACCCACACTGATGACCTACGACCAGAACGACCTACAATAATGAAGGTCTATGATAACAGGGTGAAGTTGTGTCCACGACACATACTGTACTGTATACACCTCAGTACAACAAAGTGGGATGTTCTATCCCTGAGGAGCAGAGGGCAGCTGATGGGAGGCAGTGGGGGGTCAGTCTTTTCCCTTCAACAACCTCAGACAACAATGACCTACGATGACAATGACCTTCTATAAAGGTGACGTATGAAAAACCTACAAAGATGATAACCTACAATGACAACGAACCATGACAACGAGGAACTACAATGACAACAACCCACAATGATTACACACAGTGATAATGGTCCACAATGAAGAAGACCTACAGCGAAGACCCTCAATGACCCAAACCAATGACAACCCACAATGATGACGGCCCATGACCCATGAAGACGATGATGACCGATGATAACAATAACATACACTAATGAAGACCTACATCACACAGACCTATGATAAAGACCCACAATGACTTTAGTCTGCTTCTCAAACTCTGAAGCTTGTGTGTTTTTGTCACACTACACATCGACACTGTCAGAGTTAACCCCAGTGCCACGACTTTCATCTTACACGCTCTATTGGTCATTTTTCACATCTATCAATGATTTAATGGATGACTTTTCAAAGAAAAGTGACCAAGCAGGGTCTGTTATTGGTTAAAGAAACATGTTTCTTTATTTTCCTGAACGGTTATACAGTATATTTATGCTCATTGTCTCTCAAATCTCCATTCTTCATCAAGTTCATGTTTTTATATAAATCACTTCTACTGGTTGTCTTCCACATCGATCAGTGGTTTGATGGATGAGTTATCCAAACTTTTGTTGTTGGTAAACTATTTTTAACATTTTCTTAAAAGGTCAAACGTTTTTGGAGAGACAAGGTTTTTGTATCTCACATCTCAAACTTACCTGATAAACTGTGTTTAGGGTTTGAAAATGTTGCTAAAATATTAATCTTTCACTGAGTTTTAGAAAGTCTCAGTGGGAAGAGAGAGAATTTCCCGCCATGAGAGCAGGTCTGAGTTTAGATGCAGAGGAAACAACTCACAAAGACCTGAGAAGAAAGGATGGTTAAGAAAGAAACCTGGACTTATCTTCCATCCTGAAGACCTGGTGATCTGGATGGAGCAGGAGGCTTCTCCTGTCTGCTGTCTGATCCAGGTTTGGATAAGTGGGTCAACATTAGTGAAAGGGTTTGAGATTTTTGGCACGGTCACTGAATGTTCTTGACTAAATAATTTATGCATCTTACTTTGGTTTCCATCATTTTAGGAGGAACTGGTGCAGCAGAGCACTGAGACACATTTCTCATTAAGCATCAGAAATGGTTTTATGGCAACATGGCATTTGCTCTGTGTAATTAATCATCAATCATCACTGTCAGCTTTAATTCCAAGATAGAAATGTTGCACCACAGGGACCTCCATGTGCACCAGAAGACACCTGCTCTTTTAATATTAGCCCGTCTCAGGCAAGAAACAGGTAATATCCTATGAGCTCCCCCCACTGTGAGGGGCTTTAAATCAAAGTTTGTCATTTTGAAGTATTATATCAGTTATCTACAGTAAAAAGTCACCCAAAGTGGGCGAAGTCTCTAGAAACAGAACATAGTCTTTCTGCTGTCAGATCAGTGGCAAATTAGCAGCTAATTTTCTTGTATTTAAACCATTTTCACCCCAGATCGCGGAGCAAATAGTGCCATGAAACTCAGCTGGAAGTGAGGAGGTCGCACTAGACTTTTTTGGTTTCAGTCATTCAGACCGGTTCCGTCCGAGGACACGAAGCTTCAGCGGACTCATCTCTGGTGTAGCTGGCGGTTAGCATTAGTGGCTAACATCCCCATGTTGACAGGAGAGTGAGACTGGCTTTGTCTGACTCTCAGGTGGACATCGGCTGTAGGGGCTGAGACCCAAACCTGACAGGCCGACTCCTGCAGACTCAGCTGTGTAGCGAGTTGGACAGCGAGCTCTCGTCTCTTCAATGAATGAAAGAGAACTCACGTCTCCAGGAAGTGGAGAGGTGGTTAAAGGAACTGGGTGTTGACGTGGACCAATGGGAAGAGGTTTACTAAGTCACATGACCCAGGTCTTTAAAGTCACAGTTACCTTAATGAAGGAAGTATTTCAAGTACTAATATTGATTTAACCTTAGCGAGTAAAATATGTAATAATACTGAAGCTGGATCAAACATTCATAACACTGTAGGAGAAAGTGCATTAATCACATTAAGACATTTCTGAACAGTAGACTAGAAGTGTCGTTTAGAAAGAGACACCAGGAAGTCTTTGAGTTTATTATTACTAAAGAGTCCTGTGGAGGCTTCTGGAAAGATGACCTGGACACCTGGGAATGTTGATTCAGGTTAAAACACATAAAGAGTCATTATAATCCAAGTTATTGGGAAAAAAGAGGATTATTGTTTGTGTGATGGTCAGGGGGTCAGAGGTCAGAGCTTATTTGATAACACTACAATTTCACCTTTCTGACTTTTATTTTGTTTGATTTGATGTTTTTTATTGCAGTAATTAACTCTGAATGGAGCGCAGAGGGAACTGGAGACATGACAGGGAGCTAGCAATGAAAAGAATCTCCACCCTGTTTTAAAGGTTAAAGGTCACACAGCTGTCTTCTCTGCAGCAAAATGAACCACTGACTTAATCAATATGCTCTAGATCAGAGCAGCAACACAAACATGCTCCTTATGCATTTAGGAATGTTTTTAATAGTTGTCCTGCATTTGGAGCAAAGAGAAAAAACAGAATTAAAGTCCAGCTGATGAAAGAAGTCTTTTTAAATTCTAAATTGTGGAAATTCAAGCCGTTTGCATTTGAAACAGTAAATGTTGACAGAAGCAGCTTTGTTTGAGCTGGTTTCTGACAGACTTTGGATCACAGCGGGTTGTCGTGCTGGAATGAGTCTCGCTGTAAATCAAGCAAGACAGAAATGTTGATTTCTTTTTTCTGTTTGAATCATTGTGATTAATTCACCATGTGGCGCAGCACCGAACTCCGATAGCAGCTGGTTTGAGTCTAGCAAGGTCAGAGAAAAACTGCTCTCATTCATCTTAAATAATCCCCCAGTATGACGATGAAAAACTGCTCAGATTCCTTTAGTTTATTTGATTTAATCAGGACCTTCAACAAACATCTTTACACTCTGTGAGGCAGATTCATGGCGTTGGATCCAGCTCATGGCTGTTTCCATCTCTGGTCTCTAAAGGCAGCTTAGCATAAGATCCATATAGAATAATAAATATAAGACCAGGGTTAAAACAACAAAACTGTCTTTATATTAGAGTTTCACAGGACTAACTGTTCCTTCCTTCTAAAAAAAAACTACATTCTCAAAACAAAAACTGAGTTTTTTTTTTATTAAACTTATTTTAATGAGTCCTTAAAGGCATAGCCTACTATGCAGTGTTGCTTGTTTTAGCACCCTCTAGTGTCCGTTTTAAATCACTGCAGTAAAACCGTTAGCATCGTTTCTGCTCAGAAAGCCCTAAATCTCCCTGTTAAACGTCTCCTCAGCCTTCACTGCTTTCTACTGGAGCGGTTCATCACTCAATCAGAGAAATCAGCTGTTCAAGCAGGGAGAGATGGGAAAAATCAGGAATCAGGAGCTAAAAACACTCCGGAGCTAGCATAACAGCTAGCCACGTTGGGTTAGCCTAACCCTCTGAGATACGTGACTTTGTGAGACTTCAGGGACCAGAGACTCAGAAGTTACAAACGTGGTATTCTGGATCCAAGCAGCAGATGGGCTGAGGGACTTTTATTAACCTGTAAACCGGGGGTGGGGAATCCTGGTCCTCAAGGGCCACAGTCCTGCACATGTGAGTGGTTTCTTCTCTTCAACACACCTGATCTAAATCAGTGGGTGATTAGGAGCGTTTCGGTTGCCTTGAAGGCTCTCACTGAGGAGCTAATTCAACATTTAAATCAGGTGTGTTGAAGTGAGGACACCTCTAAAACATGCAGGACTGTGGCCCTTGAGGACCAGGATTCCCCACCCCTGCTGTAAAGGGTCGTGTTAGCACAGACTGGCTCAAGAAAAAGATTTAAAATAAAGAAAAAGTGACAAAGTGTGCCTTTAAGATGAGGAGAAGCATGTTTTATCCCTTTGTGTGAAACT
The DNA here is from genome assembly GCA_006937965.1 of Callopanchax toddi. NCBI lineage: Eukaryota > Metazoa > Chordata > Actinopteri > Cyprinodontiformes > Nothobranchiidae > Callopanchax > Callopanchax toddi. Next base: position 1,762,127 of record SSNR01000116.1, read on the forward strand.
AGCCTGATTAAAGGATGCTCTCTCAGCTCTTCTCCAGCCACATTCAGATAAAGGTCCTGGTGTTTCCAGGAGGAGGTAGTGACGTGGGGTTAATGACGCCAGTCTTCAGAGGAGACATGACAGAGTGAGAGTGTTCTTGGTCCACCTCCTTCAAATGAGCCATCAAATACAAGCCATTAGCTTTCTGTAAGCTCAGACCTTTTCACCACCAAGGGTTAAAAATAAGCAGTCTGTCATTCGTTTAGCACCAAAACATGTGCTAAGAAAACAGATGATGTTTGAAATATAATGGATTTCTGAGCTGAGCTGTATTGTGCAGCAGATAGAAAACACTTTTAGCGTATTAAAGATGTTTGAAAAGACGGGAACGTGAAACACTTATTTACTTTGATGTCGACGTGACGAGACTTTTGATTCTTGCTTTTACTTCAACGTGGACAAAAGGCAGGAGGCTTATAAGGCTCAGGGTTTTTAGAGGTGAGTGAAATCTATGAAAATGCTTGAATTTTAAGATTTGAAACTAAAGATGCACCCAAAAAAATCCCATGCAAATCAGAATCGGATGATTTTCAGCACAATCAGCCGATCTGAAAGTCAGAAATCTGATTTGTTTTGGTCTGTGAATTCATCTTTGCTGAGCACTAACTCATTTGTGTGGAAGGTTTTTGTCCAGAATCAGAATTTTAAGGTTAATCAGATGTTTTAAACTTTAAAGTTCTTTAGATGAATCAATCAGTTACAGCTGAGTTAAAACGAGGCATCAGAATCAGAAAGGAGCCACTTCTACTTTAAACTAGACAATTTGATCTCAAAAACCTTCATGATATCAGGAAGTGAAGTCATCATTTTGAGGTTTTAGAGTTTTTTCATGTACACTGTAAAACTAAATCAGGGTCCAAATAAAAAAAATAGCTCCAATTGGTAATAAGTAGTTGAATTCAGTTCATCTAAGTTAATTTCTTAAGTTTGTTTTAAACAAACCTAATTCATTTGAGTTGGAAACTAAAATCAAATGACTGTTACCAATTGAAAAATGTTTTCAAAGTTGGATAAACCATTATCTTTTTACAGTTTGTCTAAAACTTCATTATAAAAGGAGAATCTTAGAAACTCACCTTGAAAGTGCTTGGATTTGGTTTTAGTGAAGACTTTGAAAACAGAAATGTTTTCAGATAGAGATTATAACCAGCTGATGAGATAAAGAGTTGACTCTTCTACTATTTTCAGATACATTTCTGCTGTTTTTCAGAAGCAGGAAGTGATTGACAGAGCAGCTGTTGGTCTGTTCACATTACAGTAAATAACGAAAGTAATATTTAAATGTTTGTCTTTTCATCAGCTTGTTCTTTGTGTCAGGAGAGAAAACTGGTTCTTAGAATATGCAGCTCATATACGTACATCAGCTAATATTCTTTCTCATGACTCATGTATTTTGGTGACATCGTTAAATGCATGAATAGCATTAAAGCAGGCGCTGGAGAAAAGGCCAGAGGCATTGAGTTTCTACAAGAATTTACATTTGTTTCATATCAGCAAATATAAAGTGATGCCATATGGAACTTTAAAGTTTTGAAAAACTTTTCCATACATTAGCATTAGGGCAGTTTTTGGAACCACCTTAAAACTATCACCATGCTGTTACATCTCCCAGTGAGCACTTCACCCTCCTTCTGGAGACAGCTGTTTGTCTCATCCTTCCTGCAAACAGATGTCTTAATATCGGCAGCCTGTTTTATAAATGCTGTTTTAATAAGCTGTGCTTGTGAACACTGATGTTTGAGTTCTGATGGGTGTTTATAAATGCTGCTGTGAACAGGAGTTACCGACAAAACAGATCCATGAACAAAGGAGCTGAAATTCAGACAGTAGTGTTGATCAAATGTGATCTGCTTTAACTACGTGTTTGATCCACTTTAAAGATTCCATGTCCTGGTTTTCCGTGTTTTCTGACTTATCTATCATGTTGCAACTGTCAGATCGGATCGGCTGAAACCTCAGTGAGTTTGAGTGTAGCGTGTGCGGCTCAAACGCGGCAGTAATTAGCGTTGAGCGTTCGCGTACACTCAGTTAATCTCGGAGCAGCCGTGTGGATCTCGATGGAAGCGAGGCCGCGGGACTACTCCGATAAGTAAGTAGTAAAACTGATTTACTGGTAGGTGATGATGAAGCTCGGAAGCCTGGTAGAGTAGGATGGAAGCTCGAGGCATGGAATGAATGAAATGATGACTGAGCACTGACGTGCAGGGTGAAGGGTCATTTATAGAGGAGGTGAAGCCAGAGGGATGATGGGAAATGGAGTCTTAGCGGGAGGAGCGGTCAGAAGGAGGGGAAACCGTGACAGCAACGTTGAGTTCTCACCTTCAACCTGCCAGACCCAGGTTTCAAACAGTTTTTTTTCACTCCAGCCCGCTATGAGGTCATAGTGATCCGGACTTGCTTATATGGTCAATTCTCCTCCCACATGCACGTTCACGACACCTGGAGCGAGGCAGTGCCGCCGCCATTGCCCATAGACCGTGTAGTGTTTAGTTTCAGTTTCGTTTCTCTTTCACTCGACGGCACTGCCCCCTACTGGACACTGCCAGAAGTGTCAGGCTGCCAAATCAGGAGAAACCCAGCAGAACCGGAAGGCGGCGCTTTCTTCTGATCTCTGAGTTGCTCCTTAGGAAATAATTACAGCGTATTTTGAGTTCTAATGGTGCAACGCTGATCTAGAGGCATCAAAGATTACACCTGTTTTAATATGAAGTGATTTAAATATGGAGCCATGGGCACTTTAAGAACATGTTCTGACCTGCTGTAACTACGTGTTTGACCTGCTTTAAAGGACCTATGGGCACAATTTTAAAAAAAATTTAAATAAATATGCATGTTCAGTTTTTGAGTTTTTCTCAATTGCTAAGACACATTTCCTGAAAACTGCTCTCAGTTTCTCCAAAGTTTGAACACAAAACCCAATTTTCAAGCTAAATTCACAAAATCTCACTCTTCTTGCAAAACCAAACTTTCACCTGAAAACAGCTCAATCTGTGCCCAAAACTGAACTTTGTTATCAAATCGTGCCATGAGTCAATCAAAATGATAAACACTAAGAACAGTCACTAAACACTACATAGAAAAATAGAAAACACAACACTCAGGACATGAAGCTGACATGTTTATTGTTCTGTAGCGATATAAAACCCTTAGTTTTATTGCACACCTTCCGCTAATTTATTCAGTTTATCTCAGGTTTTATACGAGAGCCTCTGAGCTCCGGATACCGTTTTTAGATAACTGTAAATAATAAAAGCAGGAATGACTAGGTTCTTTAATTGACAGGGAGTTAGTTTACGTACCTTGTATTGACGAATGGAAGCTGAGTCAGGAATAAGACTTTAACAGAATTTATTCACTAACTATATGACAGACAGTTACAAAACAGAATAGCAAGAGGTAGCTTGTGATTTTAGCATATCAACAAGTGTAAGGTGTTCTAAATTTGATCTTGTGAGTTTCATGACCTGAGCCTTATGATGTTTTAAGACTAGGGTTGTTATCTTAAAGGGAGTTGGTTACGGAGGGTAAGTTAGGAGGTTTTAACTTGTTGGTATAAGCTACGTGGGAGTGTGAGCTCATCAACAGGCCTTCAGGATTACCAGAGAGTGGGATCTTACTGTACGCCGCTCCTGGATCGACGCCGATTGGAGAGTCGGGTGGGACTGCGTTAAGGTGGAGGTTCCCCCTCAGTCCTGGTTGGACGCCATTGGAGGTCGGGACCTCCGTAGGCCACGGAAGTCGTCCTTGGATGTGACCGTCAGTAGATCCATTTCTGGCAGGTAGCATCGAAAGCTAACGTCCCCATGTTGACAGGAGAGTGAGACTGGCTTTGTCTGACTCTCAGGGGAGAGATGGACATCGGCTGTAGGGGCTGAGACCCAAACCCGACAGGCCGACTCCTGCAGACTCAGCTGTGTAGCGAGTTGGACAGCGAGCTCTCGTCTCTTCAATGAATGAAAGAGAACTCACGTCTCCAGGAAGTGGAGAGGTGGTTAAAGGAACTGGGTGTTGACGTGGACCAATGGGAAGAGGTTTACTAAGTCACATGACCCAGGTCTTTAAAGTCACAGTTACCTTAATGAAGGAAGTATTTCAAGTACTAATATTGATTTAACCTTAGCAAGTAAAAATATGAAATAATACTGAAACTGGATCAAACATTCATAACACTGTAGGAGAAAGTGCATTAATCACATTAAGACATTTCTGAACAGTAGACTAAAAGTGTCGTTTAGAAAGAGACACCAGGAAGTCTTTGAGTTTATTATTACTAAAGAGTCCTGTGGAGGCTTCTGGAAAGACGACCTGGACACCTGGGAATGTTGATTCAGGTTAAAACACATAAAGAGTCATTATAATCCAAGTTATTGGGAAAAAAGAGGTTTATTGTTTGTGTGATGGTCAGGGGGTCAGAGGTCAGAGTTTGATAACACTACAGTTCACTGTAGGTGAAATGCATGTTGTAAAACAAAACTAACTGAGCATTTAGCTCTGGAACAAAAAGACTAAACAGAAATCTGGTGCATTTCCACGTAGCTCTGGTAAAACCAACAGAAATCTGGTGCATTTCCACGTAGCTCTGGTAAAACCAACAGAAATCTGGTGCATTTCCACGTAGCTCTGATAAAACCAACAGAGATCTGGTACATTTCCACGTAGCTCTGGTAAAACCAACAGAGATCTGGTGCATTTACACGTAGCTCTGGTAAAACCAACAGAAATCTGGAGCATTTACACGTAGCTCTGGTAAAACCAACAGAGATCTGGTGCATTTACACGTAGCTCTGATAAAACCAACAGAGATCTGGTGCATTTACACGTAGCTCTGGTAAAACCAACAGAAATCTGGTGCATTTCCACGTAGCTCTGGTAAAACCAACAGAGATCTGGTGTGTTTGATACTTGCTACAGCAAGCCCATCTATGTAAAAATAAGGTACTACATAAGAGCATTACTCAGCCACAGCCTCATGTCTCTACTGGGTCAGGACACAGGACTTCGTCCATCACAGGACACATGCTGTCTGACCAGGTAACTGGTCTCATTCACTGCATTGAGGGTTTTTCAGTCTAGAGGTCCAGTGGGGTTTTACGGATGGGCGGGACTTACCAGCTCTACAGTATGATGTCATACAGTAATTCTGTCAACATGTACGTACTGTACTATAATGTCAAAGAAGGTCATTAGTTGTTCTCTGCTCTAAACCCTCAGACTGGTGGACTCAGTGAATCTACTGGTGTTCAACCTCCTCTGACACCAACTCTTCCTCAGAGTTCTGTCCATAGGGCCTCACAAACCAGTGCTCTCTGAACTGGTTACTGTCGATGTTCCCTTACATCATCAGACACCAGTGGGACCAGTTTGACTTGTAGTGTTCAAGTGGGGACACCAGTGCTTTCATTGTGTTTGACTTTTGTCACCTGTGCTCACTATTTTGCAGCACACGTGCACACAATGAAAATATGTTGAGAAGTTGTGTCTAAACAGCTGACAAGAGCTGATGGGTTCGTCTAAATAGTGACTGTTTCAGTCAGTGGGTTCAGACTACTGAAAAAACTGTAATTCAATGTCATTTTATTTATAGGATCATGTCTCCGCTGGCCTTTGTTGAACCCAAATGAGACGAACTAGATCTGCCACATAGTGAGAAGTTCCTGTGTGCTTCTGGTCCAGGTTGCAGATATTCACAGTCGTTGGTGAGTTTCATTTTCTAATCCTGCTCCTCGTTTCTTTACCTGTGTGATCTGGCATGTTTTACTATGTGCTGTTAAATGTTCCTAAATGCTTTTCAAATGCAGCCTAAATGTAAATCATTTAGAATGAATTTAAACAACAGAATGATCTCCCAATGACATCTCACAACATTTCTTTCCCAGGATTTGAGTGAGTCCCCTCTAACGGATTAACATCAAGAACACTGTTCTGCTCACCTCTTTTTATGTAATAGCTTTAGTCACGTTGTGAGAAAATCACAGATTGGTTTTGGTTTTAATTAAATCAAAAAGCACCTCACCAGACAGGACTCCACTCTCAGTGACAAAACACAAAGATGGACAGAACCATTTGTCTGAATTGATAGCTTTTTAAGACTCCACTCCATCTTTCTGTAATTTAAACTAATTGTAGCTCATGAAACGCCTTTGGTACAGGAGGCGATGTTCTATCATATTGACAGAAACACACTGAAGACCTAAACTTAATGTCTGTTCATTTACAGCCAGTCAGGAGCTGCAGAGAAAACCAGATTAGGCTTTTTGCAGTGTGCAATCACTCAAGGGATCAACATGGATTTGGCTGTCAACGGTTTGCTAAAGCCACGCTGGCAGCTATAAGGTGATTGAAATCTCTCTCTCTCTCCTCCGGGTGGTGTGGTCAGGGTTGCCAGATCTCATGAGAGAAACAAGCAAGCAGGTCTACAAAAACAAGTCTGAAAGAAGTGACCCTCAACCCCCCTCAAAGAAACAAAAAAGTTTTATAATAAAGAACAAGAGAGGTCACCAAACCCCCAGAGGCCAGTCACTCCCATCAGGAGCCAGTAACATCAGAAAAGTCTGCTTTTTATAAACGGCCATAAAGACTACAAAAACCTTTGTTTCTGCATAGATCAGCTTTGATCAAAACTACCGGCCTGTCAGTCAACTGAAGGATAATATCCTTATATATATATACACTGTATACACTGTATATATATATATATATATATATATATATATATATATATATATATATATATATATATATATATATACACACTGTATATCTCAGAAGATATGACTGTATGTCTCAGAAGGGGAGCCAATTTCAACAATGATGCAAAAGAGAAATAGTTTTTAGTGCATGTACAGGTGTGTGTGTGTGTGTGTGTGTGTGTGTGTGTGTGTGTGTGTGTTTGTGTGTGTGAGTGACCTGGCCACCCTGGTGTTTCCACCAGCGTTCACTACTCCCAGTAGCGTTTCCCCGCCTCCTTTGTTGTCTGCAGAGCACAGGGCCAGGATTTGATTAGATCTGATTCAGATTAGATTTGTTGAGACTTTCCAGCGTGTTTCTGTTTCTCACACAGACTGAGGGGTGGTAACATCCTTTACAGGGAGCTGGGATGTCAGGCAGCCATTGTCTGAGCGCCTGGATGACAGGCGAGAAGCCCCGGCAATGGATGGTTCCCCCGTAGCCGAAAAAATAAATAAAAATGGAGCCATTGTTAGAGGCCTTGAGCAGAATGTGTGCAGGAGTCCGAGGGCCACAGCGCTGCTCGTAATAACCTGTCTATAGGGAGAAACATTTGTCTGGTCGGCAAAATGAAAACCCAAATTGTTCCTTCTACCGGAGAGAAGAACTTCTACAGTGGACGTATCGGTTCCAACACCAGCATCACGGTTCTCTCTGTACAAAGTCATAAGAAATATCTGCCCTTTTATAATAGCATGAAGTTTCCTATATGATAACTGTGAACATCAGATCAACACCATGCTGTCGTCCTCAAAAGGTTTTAGTGGGATTTAAAAGGAACCTTCTCTTTCTCTGTCGTTATGATGAAGTCAGTTTGCAGCTTTTCTCAGCTGTTTACACACATTTTCTGAAAGTGTGCCTCATATTCTCAGAAGTCTACACACAAATCCAAAATAACACACACAATGGACAAACCCTCTGAATTATCCTACAAAAAAACCTTCACATTCTAAACTGTTATTTCTTCTCTACGTGGGATTCTGTCTTCAAAAGACACGGACCGTCATCTGAACAGACAGAACCAGTCGAACACTGATGGTCTCAGTGTTAACACTGATGGGCTCAGTGTAAAACACTGATGGGCTCAGTGTAAACACTGATGGGCTCAGTGTAAACACTGATGGGCTCAGTGTAAAACACTGATGGGCTCAGTGTAAACACTGATGGGCTCAGTGTAAAACACTGATGAGCTCAGTGTAAACACTGATGGGCTCAGTGTAAAACACTGATGGGCTCAGTGTAAACACTGATGGGCTCAGTGTAAAACACTGATGGTCTCAGTGTAAACACTGATGGGCTCAGTGTAAAACACTGATGGTCTCAGTGTAAACACTGATGGGCTCAGTGTAAAGCACTGATAGTCTCAGTGTAAACACTGATGGGCTCAGTGTAAAACACTGATGGTCTCAGTGTAAACACTGATGGGCTCAGTGTAAACACTGATGGGCTCAGTGTAAAACACTGATGGTCTCAGTGTAAACACTGATGGGCTCAGTGTAAAACACTGATGGGCTCAGTGTAAACACTGATGGGCTCAGTGTAAACACTGATGGGCTCAGTGTAAAACACTGATGGTCTCAGTGTAAACACTGATGGGCTCAGTGTAAAACACTGATGGTCTCAGTGTAAACACTGATGGGCTAAGTGTAAACACTGATGGGCTCAGTGTAAAACACTGATGGTCTCAGTGTAAACACTGATGGGCTCAGTGTAAAACACTGATGGTCTCAGTGTAAACACTGATGGGCTCAGTGTAAAACACTGATGGGCTCAGTGTAAACACTGATGGGCTCAGTGTAAAACACTGATGGGCTCAGTGTAAACACTGATGGTCTCAGTGTAAACACTGATGGGCTCAGTGTAAAACAATGATGGGCTCAGTGTAAAACACTGATGGTCTCAGTGTAAACACTGATGGTCTCAGTGTAAAACACTGATGGTCTCAGTGTAAAACACTGATGGTCTCAGTGTAAACACTAATGGTCTCAGTGTAAAACACTGATGGTCTCAGTGTAAACACTAATGGTCTCAGTGTAAAACACTGATGGTCTCAGTGTAAACACTGATGGGCTCAGTGTAAAACACTGATGGGCTCAGTGTAAACACTGATGGGCTCAGTGTAAAACACCAATGGGCTCAGTGTAAACACTGATGGGCTCAGTGTAAAACACTGATGGTCTCAGTGTAAACACTATGATGAATGGAAACACTTCATCGGAATGACGATTTGGTTCAGTGTTACACTGACAGTACTACAGACAGTATATACAGGAATGTGTTGTCAAATATTTGAGAATAATGATTTTACACTCAAACACACATGGTAACATTTTATTGTATTTTTCCTGCAAAAACATTGTACACAATGTACATCCTATTCCCAACAACACAAAGTAACACATACACTACACTACATATGAAACAACAGAGGGAATGACTGTATGCAGTTACAGTCAGCTGACCCTATCAATAACTTGAAATGTCATTGTTAGAGGTGGCGTATAGCTCAGTTGGTAGAGTGGCCGGTCTGGTAACCAGAGGGTCGCCTGTTCAATCCCCAGCTCCGGCTAGGTTAGATTGTCATTGTGTCCTTGGGCAAGACACTTTACCCACCTTACCTACTGGCAGTGTTCAGGAGAATACTTTGTAAATGTATCCAGTTACAGATTACTGAATACCTGTTTTAAAATGTATTTTGTACTGTATTCCATTACTTTGCTTAATCCTGGTACTGTATTCTAAATACTTGGAATACTTAGAATACTTCCCCTATAAAACACAATTTAAGTCTGTTGCAAAGTGATGTTCTTGATGTTCATTGCGCTCCAGATGGAAAGCTCTTAACATGAAACCCACAATTGTGGGGAAACCACAACATCATCAAGCTAACGTCATTTCAGACACAACACCGACACTGTAAATGTGAGACTAGGTTCTGGGTTTTGCCAGTCACACATTACGGCGGCAGCAAGTTGGACTGATGAGAGCGTCATGTCTGGAATGTAAAATGCTGCAGCATCTGGAGACGAGGCAGCTGGTAAACCAGACTATATCTGTGCTGACGGTCTAGAATACTAGGCTAGGATCCATCTTCTTCACAACGACACGCAGAAATAACAGACGCAATATCTTTTTATTTGGCCAAAGATATGTGTCCTATCAATACAGTGAGCAATGAAGGCTTCAGAAATTTGAGTATTTGAGGGGGGAGGGGGTGTTAGCATTATTTATAAATATAAAGGTATTTGAGTTTTTAGTTGTTTTTTTGCATTATTTATAATCTATTCTAAAGTTTTATTTTTCACAGAAAAATGTTGCAATATTGTTTATAACTGGTGCAATAAAACAGATTTTACCAGACAGGATGAATGATCGTGATTAATAATCGTGATCACAATATTGATCAAAATAATCCTGATTATTATCTTGGTCATAATCGTGCAGCCCTACCTCTGTCAGTGTTCCCCAGGACAGCCGAGACCACCATTGTGTGAATGACTGATGGTGTTGTACAGCGCTTTGTGGAGTGTTCACTGCTCTATATGTATATCTATATGTATTTAGAAATACAGGACATTGGCCATTGTTTTCTATTCTTTGTCTTTGTCGTAATGTCGTGGTGTTGTTTTCTAGGACCGTGTTCATGATTCAGGTTCCTGTTCAGTAGTCAGAACTCGTTCCTGACCACCTCGTCTTGGTAATCTTTCAGTTCTGACAATCAAATAGTCAAATACAAAGTAGGTATTAGGGCTGGGGAAAGGGTTATTTTTAAAACGATTTTTCGGGCGATTATTTTATCGAATAGTCAACTCTTCTAATGGATAATTAGACATTTATTCTAATGATTTTTTTTCTGTGGAACGATTAATAAAACTCCTCCGTGAACCGTCACCTTATCGTGGTGGAGGAGTTTGAGTGCCCTAACGATCCTAGGAGCTATGTTGTCTGGGGCACTTGTGCCCCTGGTAGGGTCACCCATGGCAAATTGGTCCTAGGGGAGGGGTGAGACAAAGAACGGTTCAAAGACTCTTCATGGAAGTTCTATCAACGAGCCAGTGTACCCGGCCCGGAGGGTTACCGGGGTCCCACCCTGGAGCCAGGCCTGGGGTTGGGGCCCGTGAGCGAGCGCCTGGTGGCC
>SSNR01000116.1:1777356-1789013 GCA_006937965.1 Callopanchax toddi
ACTCCTCCGTGAACCGTCACCTTATCGTGGTGGAGGAGTTTGAGTGCCCTAACGATCCTAGGAGCTATGTTGTCTGGGGCACTTGTGCCCCTGGTAGGGTCACCCATGGCAAATTGGTCCTAGGGGAGGGGTGAGACAAAGAACGGTTCAAAGACTCTTCATGGAAGTTCTATCAACGAGCCAGTGTACCCGGCCCGGAGGGTTACCGGGGTCCCACCCTGGAGCCAGGCCTGGGGTTGGGGCCCGTGAGCGAGCGCCTGGTGGCCAGGCTTTAGCCCATGGGGCCCGGCCGGGCCCAGCCCGAACTGGATACATGGGCTCATCCACCTGTGGGCCCACCACCTGCAGGAGGAACATGAAGGGTCCGGTGCATTGTGGATCGGGTGGCAGACCGAGGCGGGAGCTTTGGTGATCCGATCCCTGGATGGGAAAACTGGCTATCGGGACATGGAACGTCACCTCTCTGGCGGGGAAGGAGCTGGAGCTCGTGGAAGAGGCTGAGCGATACCGGCTAGATATAGTCGGGCTCACCTCGACACATAGCGTTGGCTCTGGAACCCGAGTCCTGGAGAGGGGTTGGACACTTTTCTTTGCTGGAGTTGCTCCGGGTGAGAGGCGGAGGGCTGGGGGGGGCTTTCTGTTAGCCCCAAGACTCTCTGCCTGTATGTTGGGGTTTACCCCGGGGGACGCTTCCCTGCGCCTTCGGGTTGGGGAACGGGTCCTGACTGTTGTTTGTGCTTATGCACCAAATAGCAGTTCAGAGTACCCACCCTTTTTGGAGTCCCTGGGACGAGTGCTGGATAGCGCTCCGACAGGGGACTCCATAGTCCTGCTGGGAGACTTCAACGCTCACGTGGGCAATGACAGCGTGACCTGGAGGGGCGTGATTGGGAGGAACGGCCCGCCCAATCTGAATCCGAGTGGTGTTCTGTTTTTGGACTTCTGTGCAAGTCGCAGTTTGGCCATAACGAACACCATGTTCGAACATAAGGATGCCCACCGGTACACCTGGTACCAGGGCAGCCTAGGTTACAGGTCGATGATTGACTTTATAGTTGTATCATCTGACCTGAGACCGTATGTTTTGGACACTCGGGTGAAGAGAAGAGCGGAGCTGTCAACTGATCACCACCTGGTGGTGAGCTGGATCAGATGGCAGACCTGGTAGACCCAAACGTATAGTGAGGGTCTGCTGGGAACGCCTGGCAGAAGAGCCTGTCAAGATGGTCTTCAACTTCCACCTCCAGCAGAGCTTCGACCACGTCCCGAGAGCAGTGGGGGACATTGAGTCCGAATGGGCCGTGTTCCGCTCTGCGATTGTTGAGGCAGCTGTTGCTAGCTGTGGTCGCAAGGTAGCCGGTGCCAGTCGTGGTGGTAACCCCCGTACCCGCTGGTGGACACCAGAGGTTAGGGGAGCCGTCAGGCTGAAGAAGGAGGCCTACAGGGCGTGGCTGGTCTGTGGGTCTCCAGAGGCAGCAGACAGGTACCGGAGGGCCAAGCGGGGTGCAGCAGTGGCAGTTTCTGAGGCAAAATCATCATCATCATCAACTTTATTCCAGACACAGTACGGTCCATAGTATAAAATAGTAAAAACAGGTAAAAAGAATAAAAGGGATAAAAGCATAAGACTAAAACATCACAAGATTAAAAACATAAAAATTGGGATAAAAGTTACAAACAGATAAAATCCCACGGATGAATCAAACATACAAGCAGCAGTGCCAGTGTCTCCATAATTTAGAAAATAAGCGGATCGAGCTTTGTTTTGCAGTGGACAAAGTAGAAATAATATCATTTTCTGAGTCCCTCAGTCTACACATACATCTGTACATTAGGTTTCGGAGTGTAGCAGCACAGGTGGGAATACCAGCATACATAAACAGCTGGCTGGCACTGCTCCAGCGAGGTACCTTTAACAGCAGCCTCAGCCCATCATTGTATGCCACCTGGAGCTTGTACAGACTGCTTCTTTTGTAATTCCTCCACAGATGGGCAGTGTACATGGGTGTACAAAATGCTTTAAAAAGTGCCAGCTTGACCGAGATGGGGCACCTAGAGAACTTCCGAATGAGCATGTTAGCCTGTGCATACTGCATGCAGCACTGTCTGTAAATATCTCTATCATCAGATAGGTCAGCAGTGATGTAGTGCCCAAGATATTTGACTTCTTCACAGGCCTGAATGATGCTGCCAGATAAAAAGAAGTCCGGGAAAATTAGTTTATCGTCCTCCTTGCTCCTCACAATCATAATGGTACTTTTCAGTGCATTATATTTGATGTCAAAGTCCAGACCATATTGAGAGCAGATTCTTAATAATTGTTGCAAACCGGCACTGCATGGACAGAAGATTACAAGATCATCTGCATACATCAAATGATTTAAAATGACATTCCCAACCTGGCAGCCAGTCCTGCATTGACTCAGCAGTCTGGACAGGTCATCCATGTACACATTAAAAAGACAAGGGGACAGAAGACTGCCTTGTCGTACTCCATTAGAGACAGTAAAAGGAGGGGACACCAAATTCCCCCACTTAACAACCATGATCCAAAATCTCGGGCGTGGGAGGAGTTTGGTGAGACCATGGAGAAAGACTATCGGTCGGCTCCAAAAAGGTTCTGGCAAACAATCCGGCGCCTCAGGGGAGGAAGGCAGCAACTCGCTCACACTGTTTACAGTGGGGACGGGGAGCTGCTGACGTCAACTGGGGCTATAGTCGGGCGGTGGAAGGAATACTTTGAGGAGCTCCTCAATCCCACCGACACGCATTCCTATGAGGAACCAGAGCTGGGAGACCTGGGGACGGACTGTCCAATCTCTGGGGCAGAAGTCTCTGAGGTAGTCAAACCACTACACAGCAGCGGAGCCCCGGGAGTGGATGAGATCCGACCTGGGTATCTCAAGGCTATGGATGTTGTAGGTCTGTCGTGGCTGACACGTCTCTGCAACATTGCGTGGTCATCGGGGGCAGTTCCTGTGGAGTGGCAGACCGGGGTGGTGGTTCCCATTTTTAAGAAGGGGGACCAGAGGGTGTGTTCCAACTATAGGAGGATCACACTCCTCAGCCTCCCTGGGAAGGTCCTTCTGTCAGTCTGCCCCAGGGCAGCTGTGGCTACAGACGTCTGTCGTAGTTTACCACCACCGGTGAGAATGACTGTGTGAATGAATAATGCAACTCTGTAAAGCGTCTTTGAGTGACCTGAAAAGCGCTATATAAAACTGATGCATTATTATTATTATTTAAGGTCTACTCCAGGGTACTGGAGAGGAGGGTCCGGTCGATGGTTGAACCTCAGATAGAAGAGGAGCAATGTGGTTTTGGTCGTGGAACTGTGGACCAGCTCTTTACCCTCACTAGGGTGATGGAGGGGTCATGGGAGTTTGCCCAACCAATCCACATGTGTTTTGTGGATTTGGAGAAGGCTTATGACCGTGTCCCCAGGGACACCCTGTGGGGGGCGCTCCAGGAGTATGGGGTGGATGGTCTTTTGTTAAGGGCCATTCAGTCCCTGTACCAGAGGAGTGTGAGTCTGGTCCTCATAGCCGGCAGTAAGTCGGACCTGTTCCCAGTGAGGGTTGGACTCCACCAGGGCTGCCCTTTGTCACCGGTCCTGTTCAGAACCTTTATGGACAGGATTTCTAGGAGCAGCCGTGGTGTGGAGGGGGTGGAGTTTGGTGACAGGAGAATCTCGTCTCTGCTTTTTGCGGATGATGTGGTCCTCCTAGCTTCATCGAGCTCTGACCTTCAGCTCTTGCTGGGGAGGTTCGCAGCCGAGTGTGAAGCGGCTGGGATGAGGATCAGCGCCTCCAAGTCTGAGGCCATGGTTCTTGACCGGAAAAAGGTGGCTTGCCAACTCCAGGTCGGGAGAGAGATCCTGCCTCAAGTGGAGGAGTTCAAGTATCTCGGGGTCTTGTTCACGAGTGAGGGAAGGAGGGAGATGGACAGGCGGATTGGGGCAGCGTCTGCAGTGATGCGGACGCTGAACCGGTCTGTTGTGGTGAAGAAGGAGCTGAGCCGGAAAGCAAGGCTCTCGATTTACCGATCGATCTACGTCCCAATCCTCACCTGGTCATGAGCTTTGGGTAATGACCGAAAGAACGAGATCGCGGATACAAGCGGCTGAAATGAGTTTTCTCCGCAGGGTGGCCGGGCTCAGCCTTAGGGATAGGGTGAGGAGCTCGGACATTTGGGAGAGACTCGGAGTAGAACCGCTGCTCCTCCATGTCGAAAGGAGCCAGTTGAGGTGGTTCGGGCATCTTGTTAGGATGCCTCCTGGACGCCTCCCCAGGGAGGTGTTTCAGGCATGTCCTTCCAGCAGGAGGCCCCCGGGTCGACCCAGGACACGCTGGAGAAAATATATCTCTGGTTTGGCCCTGGAGCACCTTGGGATCCTGCTGGAGGAGCTGGTAGAAGTGGCTGGGGAGAAGACCATCTGGAGCTCCCTAATTGGGATGCTGCCCCCGCGACCCGGACCCGGATAAGCGGAAGAAGACGAGACAATTAATAAAAACCATAAAATCTCAAATACACCCCCCCCCCAAAAAAAAGTAATGAATTACTTAAATGTACAACTGTTGTCCAAAGCCAAACATCTTCTGCTTAAAACAGAATCAAAGCAGTGTTCTACAACATGGAAGAGCTGTAAGTATTTACAGGACAATAACTCTAGTTTAAAGGTTTGGAAAAAATACTAAGTTGTAGTAAACAAAACACTGAGGTGCACAGTGTGGACATTCCTGAGTGTGTTAGTTAAACTATTTCATCGTCCCAAAATCAAACTGAACTATTCTGGCAGTGTGTGAAGTATAGCACTGTGTTCCTCCTCTGTATTACCCTCTGAATCGCTGTAGAACAGGAGAGTCAGTTATATTTATATCTGGATAAAGAAACTACTTCTGGAGGTTATTAGTATTTAACATCAGTCTCTGAGAACAACTGAAGTTAAAGGAAGACTAACTTCTGATAAAGTCATTGACAGATAAATGTTTTAGTGTTAATATTGTTTAAGCCACAGCTGTTGACAGTTATACTGAGATAGACGAACGGCGCGCTCCCATGGCGACAGTCGCAAGCATCGCTGCAGACGGTCGCCTCTTCTGACCCGAACCAAGAACCGAACCGCATGGTTCGGTCCAGTTCAAGGTCAGGGAGCGAGCCAGGTGTCACGCTAACCGCGGGCCCTTTTAAGTAAGTAAGTAAGTAAGTAAGTAAAGTTTATTTCTAGAGCACCTTTCACAGAAAAAATCACAAAGTGCTTCACAGAAAACAGAATCAAACATGATAAAACAAATAAAATCAATAAAACAAACAAAATATCATTACAAATCAAAATCATTAAACAACAACAAGAGAACATAAAAGAGTTATTTAAAAGCAGTTTTGATTAATTGGGTCTTCAACTGCTTTTTAAAGGAGTCCAGACTGTCTATACAGCGTAAAACTAAAGGAAGGTCATTCCAAAGTCGCGGTGCAACAGACTGGAAGGAGAGATCACCTGCACTTTAAATCTGGTCCTTGGAACTGTTAGGAGATTCTGGTCTGTGGACCTGAGGACTCAGGTTGGAGCTGTTAGTAGATTCTGGTCTGTGGACCTGAGGACTCAGGTTGGAGCTGTTAGTAGATTCTGGTCTGTGGACCTGAGGACTCAGGTTGGAGCTGTTAGTAGATTCTGGTCTGTGGACCTGAGGACTCANGTATTTTTTATACCCCAAAAAATCCATAATTCTAAAATGAATGACAAATAATTCAACAAATCAACAGCCACAGGATCCAAAATTGACTGACTTTTATTTAACCTTCACAAATATAACATAGTGTTGTGGTTAAGAAGAACGCAGTGTTTTTGCAGGGTATTTCAAAGCATTTACCGATTTTTTTTTTTTTTTAATAAACAAAAAAGTGTTTAAAACAAAGAATCTCAGAAATCTTACATTTTAAAGAAAATTCCTTTTTTAAGATAAAAATGCTTTTGACATAAATATATGTCTTGACATAATGAACAGGACCTTTGTTCATTTGTACTCCTTCTTCCATCTGTCACAGACATCTCCACTGAAGTACACCTTTCCACTTATTTAGCTGAATGTTCCAGGGTTGTGATTATAGTGTCCACTAGCTTGATACTTTTCCTGCTTCTGATGTTACTCCTTGACTGCAGGTGGTCATCACATATATCCTTATGTCCAGTCAAACATGTGCTGACAAAACTTACAGAAAAGTTGTTCTCCAGATGGAGGAAGTTGGTCTTTAAAACAGGGTTAGTACGAGACAGAGCTAAGATGAGGAAAGGTAGAACTTTTCCACAATAAGTTCAACAATTAAGAAAACTATTATTCAGTTTGAGAATCGCTTTTTAAAATCTTATATACATATATGAGTATGTATTTATGTATGTGTGTTATAGGAGATTAGGGGTTCTTCTCAGTATCTTAGCTGCTACTAGAACTGTGCTTTTCTGGTTAAGAGGTCTCTGATGTTGTTCCTGGGATTTGTTGGAGCCACTCTCCCAGTTTGGGGTCACAGCCCCAAGTGCACCGATGACCACTGGCGATACTGAGGCCTTGAATTTCTGCAACTTTTCTATTTCCTCTTCCAGTGCCTAGTATTTCTCAAGCTTCTCACCTGCAGTTTGTTAACCATCACCATGTTTCAGCTCTTGGTGGGTCTATTCTTATGCTAGTCCCCTGCCACTGACAGTATACAGGTCCTTCTCAAAAAATTAGCATATTGTGATAAAGTTCATTATTTTCTGTAATGTTCTGATACACATTAGACTTTCATATATTTTAGATTAATTACACACAACTTAAGTAGTTCAAGCCCTTTTATTGTTTTAATATTGATGATTTTGGCATACAGCTCATGAAAACCCAAAATTCCTATCTCGAGGAGCATCGGGTATGGAATTTTCATGGAATCTATTTCCTCAATGCACCTTTTTGTTATTCTGCCAGCTGGCTGATTTCTCTCCATGTTGCTTTGGTCTTAGCTTCAGGCTCCTCCATGAAGGACAATGCTCCTTGTGGTCTGTGGTCTTTATCTCATCAGCAATTTAGAGATCACTGCTGTTGTGGTATATTCCATTTTAGATAGTCCCTAGAGCTGTATTCACATCTTCTAGTAGACTTTTAGATAATCCTTTATTACTGAGCCTTGGTAAGTAGTGCAGGCTGTAGGTGTCATGATCTTAATTCTCAGGTCAGCTGTTCAAGTACGGTATTCATTTCATTGGGGCTTCTCAATCTGGCTTGTACCTATGTTTATCATCATCATCATCAACTTTATTCCAGACACAGTACGGTCCATAGTATAAAATAGTAAAAAGTAAACAGGTAAAAAGAATAAAAGGGATAAAAGCATAAGACTAAAACATCACAAGATTAAAAACATAAAAATTGGGATAAAAGTTACAAGCAGATAAAATCCCACAGATTAATCAAACATACATGCAGCAGTGCCAGTGTTTCCATAATTTTGAAAATAAGCAAATCGAGCTTTGTTTTGCAGTGGACAAAGTAGAAATAATATCATTTTCTGAGTCCCTCAGTCTACACATACATCTGTACATTAGGTTTCGGAGTGTAGCAGCACAGGTGGGAATACCAGCATACATAAACAGCTGGCTGGCACTGCTCCAGCGAGGTACCTTTAACAGCAGCCTCAGCCCATCATTGTATGCCACCTGGAGCTTGTACAGACTGCTTCTTCTGTAATTCCTCCACAGATGGGCAGTGTACATGGGTGTACAAAATGCTTTAAAAAGTGCCAGCTTAACCGAGATGGGGCACCTAGAGAACTTCCGAATGAGCATGTTAGCCTGTGCATACTGCATGCAGCACTGTCTGTAAATATCTCTATCATCAGACAGGTCAGCAGTGATGTAGTGCCCAAGATATTTGACTTCTTCACAGGCCTGAATGATGCTGCCAGATAAAAAGAAGTCCGGGAAAATTAGTTTATCGTCCTCCTTGCTCCTCACAATCATAATGGTACTTTTCAGTGCATTATATTTGATGTCAAAGTCCAGACCATATTGAGAGCAGATTCTTAATAATTGTTGCAAACCGGCACTGCATGGACAGAAGATTACAAGATCATCTGCATACATCAAATGATTTAAAATGACATTCCCAACCTGGCAGCCAGTCCTGCATTGACTCAGCAGTCTGGACAGGTCATCCATGTACACATTAAAAAGACAAGGGGACAGAAGACTGCCTTGTCGTACTCCATTAGAGACAGTAAAAGGAGGGGACACCAAATTCCCCCACTTAACAACCATGATCCAAAATCTCGGGCGTGGGAGGAGTTTGGTGAGACCATGGAGAAAGACTATCGGTCGGCTCCAAAAAGGTTCTGGCAAACAATCCGGCGCCTCAGGGGAGGAAGGCAGCAACTCGCTCACACTGTTTACAGTGGGGACGGGGAGCTGCTGACGTCAACTGGGGCTATAGTCGGGCGGTGGAAGGAATACTTTGAGGAGCTCCTCAATCCCACCGACACGCATTCCTATGAGGAACCAGAGCTGGGAGACCTGGGGACGGACTGTCCAATCTCTGGGGCAGAAGTCTCTGAGGTAGTCAAACCACTACACAGCAGCGGAGCCCCGGGAGTGGATGAGATCCGACCTGGGTATCTCAAGGCTATGGATGTTGTAGGTCTGTCGTGGCTGACACGTCTCTGCAACATTGCGTGGTCATCGGGGGCAGTTCCTGTGGAGTGGCAGACCGGGGTGGTGGTTCCCATTTTTAAGAAGGGGGACCAGAGGGTGTGTTCCAACTATAGGAGGATCACACTCCTCAGCCTCCCTGGGAAGGTCCTTCTGTCAGTCTGCCCCAGGGCAGCTGTGGCTACAGACGTCTGTCGTAGTTTACCACCACCGGTGAGAATGACTGTGTGAATGAATAATGCAACTCTGTAAAGCGTCTTTGAGTGACCTGAAAAGCGCTATATAAAACTGATGCATTATTATTATTATTTAAGGTCTACTCCAGGGTACTGGAGAGGAGGGTCCGGTCGATGGTTGAACCTCAGATAGAAGAGGAGCAATGTGGTTTTGGTCGTGGAACTGTGGACCAGCTCTTTACCCTCACTAGGGTGATGGAGGGGTCATGGGAGTTTGCCCAACCAATCCACATGTGTTTTGTGGATTTGGAGAAGGCTTATGACCGTGTCCCCAGGGACACCCTGTGGGGGGCGCTCCAGGAGTATGGGGTGGATGGTCTTTTGTTAAGGGCCATTCAGTCCCTGTACCAGAGGAGTGTGAGTCTGGTCCTCATAGCCGGCAGTAAGTCGGACCTGTTCCCAGTGAGGGTTGGACTCCACCAGGGCTGCCCTTTGTCACCGGTCCTGTTCAGAACCTTTATGGACAGGATTTCTAGGAGCAGCCGTGGTGTGGAGGGGGTGGAGTTTGGTGACAGGAGAATCTCGTCTCTGCTTTTTGCGGATGATGTGGTCCTCCTAGCTTCATCGAGCTCTGACCTTCAGCTCTTGCTGGGGAGGTTCGCAGCCGAGTGTGAAGCGGCTGGGATGAGGATCAGCGCCTCCAAGTCTGAGGCCATGGTTCTTGACCGGAAAAAGGTGGCTTGCCAACTCCAGGTCGGGAGAGAGATCCTGCCTCAAGTGGAGGAGTTCAAGTATCTCGGGGTCTTGTTCACGAGTGAGGGAAGGAGGGAGATGGACAGGCGGATTGGGGCAGCGTCTGCAGTGATGCGGACGCTGAACCGGTCTGTTGTGGTGAAGAAGGAGCTGAGCCGGAAAGCAAGGCTCTCGATTTACCGATCGATCTACGTCCCAATCCTCACCTGGTCATGAGCTTTGGGTAATGACCGAAAGAACGAGATCGCGGATACAAGCGGCTGAAATGAGTTTTCTCCGCAGGGTGGCCGGGCTCAGCCTTAGGGATAGGGTGAGGAGCTCGGACATTTGGGAGAGACTCGGAGTAGAACCGCTGCTCCTCCATGTCGAAAGGAGCCAGTTGAGGTGGTTCGGGCATCTTGTTAGGATGCCTCCTGGACGCCTCCCCAGGGAGGTGTTTCAGGCATGTCCTTCCAGCAGGAGGCCCCCGGGTCGACCCAGGACACGCTGGAGAAAATATATCTCTGGTTTGGCCCTGGAGCACCTTGGGATCCTGCTGGAGGAGCTGGTAGAAGTGGCTGGGGAGAAGACCATCTGGAGCTCCCTAATTGGGATGCTGCCCCCGCGACCCGGACCCGGATAAGCGGAAGAAGACGAGACAATTAATAAAAACCATAAAATCTCAAATACACCCCCCCCCCAAAAAAAAGTAATGAATTACTTAAATGTACAACTGTTGTCCAAAGCCAAACATCTTCTGCTTAAAACAGAATCAAAGCAGTGTTCTACAACATGGAAGAGCTGTAAGTATTTACAGGACAATAACTCTAGTTTAAAGGTTTGGAAAAAATACTAAGTTGTAGTAAACAAAACACTGAGGTGCACAGTGTGGACATTCCTGAGTGTGTTAGTTAAACTATTTCATCGTCCCAAAATCAAACTGAACTATTCTGGCAGTGTGTGAAGTATAGCACTGTGTTCCTCCTCTGTATTACCCTCTGAATCGCTGTAGAACAGGAGAGTCAGTTATATTTATATCTGGATAAAGAAACTACTTCTGGAGGTTATTAGTATTTAACATCAGTCTCTGAGAACAACTGAAGTTAAAGGAAGACTAACTTCTGATAAAGTCATTGACAGATAAATGTTTTAGTGTTAATATTGTTTAAGCCACAGCTGTTGACAGTTATACTGAGATAGACGAACGGCGCGCTCCCATGGCGACAGTCGCAAGCATCGCTGCAGACGGTCGCCTCTTCTGACCCGAACCAAGAACCGAACCGCATGGTTCGGTCCAGTTCAAGGTCAGGGAGCGAGCCAGGTGTCACGCTAACCGCGGGCCCTTTTAAGTAAGTAAGTAAGTAAGTAAGTAAAGTTTATTTCTAGAGCACCTTTCACAGAAAAAATCACAAAGTGCTTCACAGAAAACAGAATCAAACATGATAAAACAAATAAAATCAATAAAACAAACAAAATATCATTACAAATCAAAATCATTAAACAACAACAAGAGAACATAAAAGAGTTATTTAAAAGCAGTTTTGATTAATTGGGTCTTCAACTGCTTTTTAAAGGAGTCCAGACTGTCTATACAGCGTAAAACTAAAGGAAGGTCATTCCAAAGTCGCGGTGCAACAGACTGGAAGGAGAGATCACCTGCACTTTAAATCTGGTCCTTGGAACGGTTAGTAGATTCTGGTCTGTGGACCTGAGGACTCAGGTTGGAGCTGTTAGTAGATTCTGGTCTGTGGACCTGAGGACTCGGGTTGGAGCTGTTAGTAGATTCTGGTCTGTGGACCTGAGGACTCAGGTTGGATCTGTTAGTAGATTCTGGTCTGTGGACCTGAGGACTCAGGTTGGAACTGTTAGTAGATTCTGGTCTGTGGACCTGAGGACTCAGGTTGGATCTGTTATTAGATTCTGGTCTGTGGACCTGAGGACTCAGGTTGGAGCTGTTAGTAGATTCTGGTCTGTGGACCTGAGGACTCAGGTTGGAGCTGTTAGTAGATTCTGGTCTGTGGACCTGAGGACTCAGGTTGGAGCTGTTAGTAGATTCTGGTCTGTGGACCTGAGGACTC
>SSNR01000116.1:1790115-1809030 GCA_006937965.1 Callopanchax toddi
GATACTTTGAGTAAAGCTGTTTCTGTTGAATGTTTTTTACGGAAACCAGATTGGAATTTATCAAAAATGTTGTGTTGTTCCAGAAAAGAGACCAGCTGATCAGCCACAACTCTTTCTAAGAGTTTAGAGATATAGCTCAGTTTGGAAATGGGCCTGTAGTTATTTGGCTGAGAGGAGTCCAGACTGGGTTTTTTAAGGATGGGTTCAATAACAGCGTGTTTAAAGATGGAGGACGGAGCCGGTTTGGAGGGATAGATTGATAAAATCAACAATGCATGGGCCAACTAGGTCAAAAGCTTTAAGAAGCAAAGAGGTTGGGAGAATATCAACTGGGCTTGGAGTTGGTTTCATGTTTTTCAGAATGAGACAGATGTTCTGAAAATGACCAGGTGTGAAGAAGGACCAGGTATGGGAAGGAGGAGGGTGGATGGAGAACAGGGAGCAGATGGGGGTGAGAAACCTGACCTGATGTTTCTAATTTTGTTCTCAAAGAATGAAAGGAAGTTGTTCCAATCAGACCTTGAGAACACAGGGACTTGGGGCGTTTTAGGTGAAACTATCTGATTGGTCGTGTCAAACAGAACTTTGGAGTTTTTATTTGAGGAAATTAGTTGAGAGAAGTAAACAGCTCTGGAGTTTTTAACCATTTCATTTAAAGATGTTATCAATTCCTTAAGGTACAGTCGGTGAATTTCCATTCTTGTTGATTTCCAAAGCCTCTCAGCTTTACGGCATGTCCTTCTGAGATTTTTTTCTTGTAGCTCCTCAGGAGCACTCGGGTGTCTCCCTGGCTGCGCCCCCTCCCCAGGACTAGGTTCTGGGTTTTCCCGGTCAGAATGGATCTGGGTCTGGGATTGGACCTCCATGTGGTGATGCCTGCTGTGGAGGATTTTACCACCAGAGCCAGAGCGGGGAGTCTCTTTTCATTCTCCTTCCACCACTGGAGCAGGTTTCTGTCCTTTGCTGCGTTTAAAGTATTCCTAAAACTCTGAAGTCGGGCGGGTTGTGTTCTGGAGACATGTAGAGCTTGGGAGTGCTAGCTGCTGGTTAGAGACGGAGTTCTGTTCTCCATGCTGCTGTGTTTGGTTCCTCGCGTGCATCTGGTAAGTGCGCGCGACGCGTCGACTTCCGGATTTGACTTCGACGGGTTTTTTTTTAATCGATTCGTCGACGTCTGTACTACTACTAGTTTTGTATTGTACTGTATTGATATGCAGTACTGCAAGTTTCTAGTGAGAGAAGAGTTCTTACCTAGTCTCATTTTGGAAAGTCCAGATGATGGATGCTACAGAGTACCTGTACTCTTTGCCCCGCCTCCCTCACCGTTAGACCATGGTCGATCACATGATCAACCAAAGTCGCTCTGATCTCATCAGAGATGACGGTCCTCTTCCTCCCCGTCTCCTCCTCTTCCTCTCACTCCTCTGGCTCTGCCTCTGTTTCCAGTGTTGGCGTTCATTGCTCCATACCAGATGAACTCACCTGTTGACCTTTGATGCTAAAGCTCTGATTGCTGAGTGTAAAACTGTGACGGTGTTTGTCCTTGTGATGAATCAGTGTGCATATCGAATGGCAGTGTGTTCCTGGTGAAAACAAGATATTTTCTGCATGAACATTGAGCCATAAGCATGAGAATTGTGTTTTAGAACTGCAGTTAGAGTGTAAAGCAGGACCTGTCCTGTAGTTTATCAGAGCTGCTTCAGGGTTTGGGTGAATGTTGTGTCCTTGTGTCCAAGTACCAGAATTTGTGTGTAATGTTTTTGTTGCTCGTCTCGTCTCTCGTCTCGTCTTCTTCCGCTTATCCGGGTCTGGGTCGCGGGGGCAGCATCCCAATTAGGGAGTTCCAGACGGTCCTCTCCCCAGCCACTTCTACCAGCTCCTCCAGCAGGACCCCAAGGCGCTCCAGGGCCAAACCAGAGATATATTTTCTCCAGCGTGTCCTGGGTCGACCCGGGACATGTTCCAGGACATGCCTGAAACACCTCCCTGGGGAGGCGTCCAGGAGGCATCCTGACAAGATGCCCGAACCACCTCAGCTGGCTCCTTTCGACATGGAGGAGCAGCGGTTCTACTCCGAGTCTCTCCCGGATGTCCGAGCTCCTCCCCCTATCCCTAAGGCTGAGCCCGGCCACCCTGTGGAGAAAACTAATTTCAGCCGCTTGTATCCGCGATCTCGTTCTTTCGGTCATTACCCAAAGCTCATGACCAGGTGAGGATTGGGACGTAGACCGACCGGTAAATCGAGAGCCTTACCGATCGATCTACCTCCCAATCCTTGTTTTTGTTGCTGTCAGGCTGAATCCTCATGTTTCATCTCTTTGATGTTTTTACATAAATCAGCTCTAATCTTCACATCTATCAGCGGTTTGATGGGTGACTCGTCACTGATCTGACCAGCCATGAGTACTTCCTGTTTCTAGAGACTCCACCCACTTTGAGTGATGTCCCCAGTGGGTGGAGTCCTGACTGTAGATACATAACAGATAGAAGTAGGGATGTCCCGATCCGATCACGTGATCAGAAATCGGCCCCGATCACGTGATTTTGGACTCGATCGGAATCGGACGTCACCTCCCGATTTTGACTCGGGTTTCCTCTACATGCGCACCGCCCCGCCAAAATAAAAGCCACTATGCCTTCAGAAGGAATTTTAGGTTTTTAAATCTATGTTAAACAATCTAAAGCACATGGGATTTATATATAGTCTATATTTGTGCACTTATATTAACCATAATCAGAGTCTGAATCAGTTTCTGGTCCAGGAGGAGGGAGGGGCCGGGACCGGGAGACACGCGAACTTATCCAGCAGCGACCGAGTTCGCTGCTCTCTCCACACCCACCGGGACTCGTCCTCCCCCTGAACGGAAAGCAGCCAAGCACCGACGGGAGTGCTCGGTCTGGAGGAGGCGGCGAGGCCGGCGTGGAGCGAGTCATACCCGCGCTAACTCGTTCTCCCTACGCAGCGTCTCCCTCCAGGCTCAGAGGAGATTCTGCTGAGTGCTGCAGCACAACACCCGCCCCCCGTCGGGAAATAAATTGAGCGATGTTAAGATTTTACGCTTTCTGAGGAGGAGCTTCCTGATTAAATGTCGCTCCAAAACGATTTCTCCAAATAGTCTAATGAAGAAGTTGTTCAGAGCTGCTGCAGTCAGAGGATAAAGCAGCAGGAGGAGTGAAGGAGAAGCTGATGACAAGAAATGATCGGGTCATTGTCAGTAAACAAGTTTGTTCTTTCTGGGCAAAAAATGGAGCAGAATGTTAAAATAATGTTGATATTTCTGCACCTGAACAGCTGTAGGAAAAAAAGATTCTCCTCAAAAAGTTACTTTAACCACAAACTAATTTTGTGCACAGAGAATTATGTTTAAGTATTTAAACACATATGGATATGATAGAATATACAGATGGATGGATTTATGTCTGCAGCAGCATGACATCATTTTGTTACTGGTTTGTTTTTATTAGTTAAACATCGACAAAGTAGAGCTCAGAAGCAGCTTGAAGCAGAAAGTGTGAGTCTGTCTGTGTCTGGAGGCTTTATAAAGTTGATCACAACAACATATTAAAAAGATCGGATCGGGACTCGGGATCGGCAGATCTTCAACATCTAATGACTCAGACTCGGACTGGAGGGCAAAGAAACCTGATCGGGACATCCCTAGATAGAAGCCACTTCAGGACGACCTGTGACCTTTAACATGCTTTAATCCAGACTAGATGGTTGAGGTCAGTTATTTTAGCTCCTGTCTTTGATTAATATAGGGTTCATCCTGGATCCATACTTCATCCTGTGAGGGTTGCTGCACAAATAGAGTTCACTTACCTACATACCAACGTCCACCAATCACAGGGCAGCTCTGCAGGTAAGGAACGGCCTCTGACGGCACTACTACAAACACTTAAAATTAAATAAAAAATAAAAACAACAGAAATGTAAAAGTTAGAAAAGAAAAATCCTTCAAAATGTTAGACCAAATAACTACATTAAAAACTCAAAATACATTTATTATAATATATATTTAAAATAAAAGAGAAACCTCCAATAACACGTAATGGTTGAAGCTTTAAATGACAGATATGATAATGATGCTGTTTAATGGTTTATTATGAATCACCAGGAGGAGGCGGGGTCGTGTCTCACTGAGTTCAGGAGGAAAACGTTAACTCTGACTGCTTGTGAAGTGAAGGACGACGTCATTGTCCTCAAAAAACCAGAGAAAAATGTAAAGGAAATCAAGGATCATGTAGAATACAGGAAGGCAACCAGCGGAGGATTATTCCGTCTCATTTGGGCCTCGCTGATGGATTAAGCCCCGGCGTTGGAAGACATTGTGTTTTGTTCAAGGGTGGAAGTGACTTTGCCGAGACATTGTGAGATAAGGAGCTAACTGTTATTAGTTTAATGGGAATGATGGTCCGCCCTAAGCAGTGTGAGCTAAAGGAGCAGGAGCATCATTTCTCTTTCCTGAGCTGCTCTGAGGTGGAAGTGAGAGAGCAGCAGGCAGAAGGGCTTTCTGGGAAAATGATTCTAATGGTTCCTCCAAATGGTTCCTGGTCCAGAGGTTGACATCTCACACTGTACAGTTGTCATTCACTTCACCATTATGACATTTTGAACAGCCTTAAAAGTCATTCCTAAAGTGCAAAATTCAAGTAACAACTCAGCATATAAAGAAAAGGTAAAACAGCTGATTTAATAAATAAAAGTAACCAGGAAATACAAAACTGCCTCATCATTAAGTCCTAAATAAAAATAGCTAGGCCTCACCAAACAGGAATAATTAGAAGGTAGCCTCTTCTGGTTTCTAGAGTTCTAGTCCAGTTTCAGTTAATAAAGACAGATCAACATTTAAGGGGAGGAGGTCAGATTATAGATCAGGTAAAAGCAGGAACAGGAACTTCTCCTCTCCTTGGTTTCTGTCTGACAAGTCTTGAATATCACTGCCTTCATCTGGGCAATGACTACATTAAAAATCATTTAATAAATGACTAAAATGTGTTCATGATGGTGTTTTATATTTAGGCTCCAGTTTAGCCACTAATCATTTAAACCCCACAACGTTCACGGTGGAAATTGGATGCAAATCAGTGGCCAAATATTCTGGGATGTATTTTATTTCTTGAGCTGCTGTGAGGCAGAGCTGATGTAAGAGCTTCATGCTGGGAGTTTTGACCCGTCTGGACTTTCGTAACACTTTAAACTTTTCCGGAGGCGGCGGGTTATTGTTACCTCTCACGCTGCTCGTATTCGCCGAGGAGTCCAGCTCTGTACTCTGTACTGTAATAGTGTCAGTTGTTTGTCCGTTTTTCTCGACACAACAAATCCAAAATGTTTCCACAACTCAGACTGAAAAGCCGCTCTCCTCACCACTGTCCCCTCCGCCCTCCATGTTTGTCTATCTTTGCCATGTGGACTGTGCGCGCTTCCATTGGCGCACTGGCTGATACCACGGAAGCAAAGGATCATGGTCTATGAGGTTTACTTTGCTATACTCTGGGGTGGTGAACTAAAACGTGTTATTTTAAACTCAGGACGTACTGTTGAATACCGTGACAAGACACGACGATATCGTGGCCTTTTTACTACCGCAATATCACGGTATTTCCAATATTGTTACACCCCTACACGAGATGCATCTACATGAGTGGTATCTGCCTCCTCAGCACCAGATCATGGATCAGTCAAGCATGAAGGCTTTGTGATGAACACCAGTGGTTTGAGGGATGCGTGGAGCCGATTAAATGGCAGCATGTTCCTCCAGCAAAGTTCTTTAAAGTCAACTCGGCATGAAACAGAATGTCTGTGTGTAACGAGACTAATTCTTAGGAAGTCCTAAAACTCTGAAGGGCTCATCTTCAGCATTGTCAGCTGATGGTCTTTTAGGCATCTCCGCTCCCATCAGATCCTAACATCAATTTAAATGTGTGGACGGAGGTTTTCCTCACCTACGTTTAAAGGCTACTTCACACTGATTATGGTTGCGGTGCGGTGCAGACGCCGCAAAGATGAACAAACATTGAGTCCAATTAGAGCCTTCACAAGAGCTCCGGTGCAGGTGTAAGAAGTCTATATTTTCTGGATGCTGCATTAGGATCTTCATCAAGTTTAAGACCTTTAAGTAAGAGGTAATATAGAGTTCTAACAGTAGAGGTTAGCAAACAGGTAATATAGAGTTCTAACTGTAGAGGTTAGCTAACAGGTAATATAGAGTTCTAACTGTAGAGGTTAACTAACAGATAATATAGAGTTCTAACTGTAGAGGTTAGCTAACAGGTAATATAGAGTTCTAACTGTAGAGGTTAGCTAACAGATAATATAGAGTTCTAACTGTAGAGGTTAACTAACAGGTAATATAGAGTTCTAACTGTAGAGGTTAGCTAACAGATAATATAGAGTTCTAACTGTAGAGGTTAACTAACAGGTAATATAGAGTTCTAACTGTAGAGGTTAACTAACAGGTAATATAGTGTTCTAACTGTAGAGGTTAGCTAACAGATAATATAGTGTTCTAACTGTAGAGGTTAGCTAACAGGTAATATAGAGTTCTAAATGTAGAGGTTAGCTAACAGATAATATAGTGTTCTAACTGTAGAGGTTAGCTAACAGGTAATATAGAGTTGTAAATGTAGAGGTTAACTAACAGGTAATATAGAGTTCTAACTGTAGAGGTTAGCTAACAGGTAATATAGAGTTCTAACTGTAGAGGTTAGCTAACAGATAATATAGAGTTCTAACTGTAGATGTTAACATTCATTCAATTACAAGATAAAGACCTTCCTAATATAACACTAATTCTATGATTCGTACTTAACTTTTCAAAGCAATAAATTTGAGATATTATTAATAAACAAAAGTATCATTTTTAAAACAGATATATTCATTCTATTAATTTAACATCTTTATAATAATCAGTTGCATTTTATTATATAACTATGTAACAATAACAGTAACAAAGATATCAAACTATCTCTTTCCTCTTATTGGTACTCCACCAGGGGGCAGCAGAGGACTGGATACATCAATTTGCTAATGAACGTACTAATCCTGACATGGTGACTTTAATGACAGAAGTGGTTTGGTGTAAATTTTTGGTAATAATCTGAAGAAGTTAACTTTTTAATTCACCCTGTTTTTATGTATTTCTTCCTCATGTTAGTAAAAATTTTTAACAGAATCAGCAGCTGCTGGAGGTCGGCCACAAATGGCCCTCGGGCCTCCCTTTGGATTTGCCTGCTATCACTTTTCAGGAAAAACCTTGATTTGTTTCATGATCTGTGAGGAGACCAACACATTCCTGTCATCTGTGTTCAGTACTTTTGTGTCTGTCTGCTAGCTTGGTGGCTGTCTGCTGTACAGCGACTTTCTGAGACCTGATGTCACTGACCACAAATCCAATTCCTCACACATTTACGTTGTTGCCTGCAAACATGGATCACAATGCTTATTCAGGACTCCAGTGATTCAAAGCCCATTGAGGGGACTTTTCTCCTCCAACATCATCAAAACCGCTGCATTCCATTTTTACTGCGCCAGAGAAAGACAACAATACTAGTCAGGGCAAGAAGCCTCCGCCAGTGGCTCACCCACAGGATGAATGGGGGGCTATTTATGACAAACTGGGCAAATTCTTTTCATATCTTGTAGATTTTCAAATCACCTTCTATACATGATAAAACTGCTGACTCGTCACCCTCATCACACTGGCTGTTAGAGCACACTGCCCTTTATCCTCAGAAAAAACTACAAAACAAGCCACTTTCACCATTTAAGTATCCACTTTAACCTTTTATAGGGCAAGTGGACATGTTAGATCACTTGCTATATTTTTTGACTTCCAACCTAAACAGGCTCTAGAATAAACAGAGTTCTAAAACAGCGCCACCTGCAGCTTGGTCCAGCAGCTGTTTTGTTTGGGATTTTTTTTCCCCTTTATTTTCTGGATTGAAGATTTTGCTTTTTCAGTGGTTTTTTTTATTATTATTCTGGAGAATTTTTGCTGCCACTTTTTTACTTTTGTTACGATTTGTAACCATAGCAATGTTCACAAGAGGGAGCAGCTAATTAACATGACTAAAAGTCAAATACAACCCAAACTGTGACCAGAATCCTAGTCGAGTTAAAGAGGAGGAGACATGGATGAAGAGCAGGAGCACAAAGGAGAGAGGAAGAGGAAGTTTCAACCACCACTTCCATCCATCCTGAACCTGAGCTCTCTCCTGACTCAAAGGGACCAGCTTGAAGCTCTGATGAGGATCCAGATAGAACATCATGTGTTTCACTGAGACGTGGCTGCAGGATCAGATCCAGACTCCAACGTCTCTCTGTCCAGCTTTCAGACGATACCAGCAGACAGAGATTGATGCTATTACATCTCTGCAGACCAGATAATGTGCTGCTGATTCAGAGTGCCTTCTTTGAAGAACGCTTCGTGAGGGTGATGGTGGCTCAGAGGATAAGAGGTTGTCCACTGATTGGAGCTCAGAAATCAAACCCCTTATTGTGACATGCCGTATGGGACAAAATCTATTTTTCACTCACACATACAACAATAAAAGCACATACACACTACTAGAGGCATGCACACACACTACTACAAGGGTGCACGCAAACAAAAAATACTACAAGCACACACACTACTACAAACATGCACACACACTACTACAAACATGCACACACTACTACAAACATGCATATATACTATTATAAACATGCACACACACTACTACAAACACGCACACACACTACTACAAACACGCACACACACTACTACAAACATGCACACACACTACTACAAACATGCACACACACTACTACAAACACACACACATACTACTACAAACACACACACACACTACTACAAACACGCACACACACTACTACAAACACGCACACACACTACTACAAACATGCACACACACTACTACAAACATGCACACACACTACTACAAACATGCACACACACTATTACAAACACACACACATACTACTACAAACACGCACACACACTACTACAAACACGCACACACACTACTACAAACACGCACACACACTACTACAAACATGCACACACACTATTACAAACACACACACATACTACTACAAACACGCACACACACTACTACAAACACACACACACACTACTACAAACATGCACACACACACACACTACTGCAAGCATGCACACAAACTACTACAGACATGCACACACACTACTACAAACACGCACACACACTACTACAAACACGCACACACACTACTACAAACATGCACACACACTATTACAAACACACACACATACTACTACAAACACGCACACACACTACTACAAACACGCACACACACTACTACAAACATGCACACACTACTACAAACATGCATATATACTATTATAAACATGCACACATACTACTACAAACATGCACAAACTACTAAAAACATGCACACACACTACTACAAACACGCACACACACTACTACAAACACGCACACACACTACTACAAACACACACACACACTACTACAAACATGCACACACACTACTACAAACACACACACACACTACTACAAACATGCACACAAACTACTACAAACATGCACTCATACTACTACAAACATGCACTCACACTACTACAAACACACACACACACACAGAGACTACTACAAACATGCACACACACACACACACTCACACAGAGAGACTACTACAAACATGCACACACACACACACACTCACACTACTACAAACACACACACACACTACTACAAACACACACATACTACTACAAACATGCACACACACTACTACAAACATGCACACACACACACACACACTACTACAAGCATGCACACAAACTACTACAGACATGCACACACACTACTACAAACATGCACACATACTACTACAAACATGCACACATACTACTATAAACATGCACACATACTAC
Source organism: Callopanchax toddi (assembly GCA_006937965.1). Lineage (NCBI taxonomy): Eukaryota > Metazoa > Chordata > Actinopteri > Cyprinodontiformes > Nothobranchiidae > Callopanchax > Callopanchax toddi. The sequence continues at coordinate 1,800,060 of SSNR01000116.1, forward strand.
TACAAACACACACACACACACCACTACAAACATTCACACACACTACTACAAACATGCACACACACTACTACAAACACACACACACACTACTACAAGCATGCACACACACACACACTACTGCAAGCATGCACACAAACTACTACAGACATGCACACACACTACTACAAACATGCACACATACTACTATAAACATGCACACACACTACTACAAACACACACACATACTACTACAAACACACACACACTACTACAAACACACACACACTACTACAAACATGCACTCACACTACTACAAACACACACACACACTACTACAAACACACACACACACACACTACTACAAGCATGCACACAAACTACTACAAACATGCACACACACACACACACTACTACAAACACACACACATACTACTACAAACACACACACACTACTACAAACACACACACACTACTACAAACATGCACACACACTACTACAAACACGCACACACACTACTACAAACATGCACACACACACACACACACTACTACAAGCATGCACACAAACTACTACAAACATGCACACACACTACTACAAACATGCACACATACTACTACAAACATGCACACATACTACTACAAACACACACACACACACTACACAAACATGCACACACACTACTACAAACATGCACACACACCACAACAAACACGCACACACACACACACACACTACTACAAGCATGCACACAAACTACTACAAACACGCACACACACTACTGCAAGCATGCACACAAACTACTACAGACATGCACACACACTACTACAAACATGCACACAAACTACTACAAACATGCACACACACACACACACACTACTACAAGCATGCACACAAACTACTACAAACATGCACACACACACACACACACTACTACAAGCATGCACACCCACACACACTCCTACAAACATGCACACACACAACAACAAACACACACACACACTACTACAAACATGCACACACACTACTACAAACACACACACACACTACTACAAACACACACATACTACTACAAACATGCACACACACTACTACAAACACACACACACACTACTACAAACATGCACACACACTACTACAAACATGCACACACACACACACACACTACTACAAGCATGCACACAAACTACTACAAACATGCACACACACACACACACTACTACAAGCATGCACACATACTACTACAAACATGCACACACACTACTACAAACATACACACATACTACTACAAACATGCACACACACTACTACAAACACACACACACTACTACAAACATGCACACATACTACTACAAACATGCACAAACACACACACACAATACCACAAACATGCACACATACTACTACAAACACACACACACACACTACTACAAGCATGCACACACACACACACACTACTGCAAGCATGCACACAAACTACTACAAACATGCACACACACACACACACTACAACAAACACACACACACACTACTACAAACACACACACACACTACTACAAACACACACACACACTACTACAAACATGCACACACACTACTACAAACATGCACACACACTACTACAAACATGCACTCACACTACTACAAACACACACACACACTACTACAAACATGCACACACACTACTACAAACACACACACACTACTACAAACATGCACACAAACTACTACAAACATGCACTCATACTACTACAAACATGCACTCACACTACTACAAACACACACACACACTACTACAAACACACACATACTACTACAAACATGCACACACACTACTACAAACATGCACACACACTACCACACACACGCACACACACTACTACAAGCATGCACACAAACTACTACAAACATGCACACACACACACACACTACTACAAACATGCACACACACAACTACAAACATGCACCACACTACTACAAACACACACACACACTACCACAAACACACACACACTACTACAAACACGCACACACACTACTACAAACACACACACATACTACTACAAACACGCACACACACTACTACAAACACACACACACACTACTACAAGCATGCACACAAACTACTACAAACATGCACACACACACACACACTACTACAAGCATGCACACAAACTACTACAAACATGCACACACACACTACAAACATGCACACACACTACTACAAACACACACACACACTACTACAAGCATGCACACACACACACACACTACTGCAAGCATGCACACAAACTACCAAACATGCACACACACTACTACAAACATGCACTCACACTACTACAAACATGCACTCACACTACTACAAACACACACACATACTACTACAAACACACACACACTACTACAAACACACACACACTACTACAAACATGCACTCACACTACTACAAACATGCACACACACTACTACAAACACACACACACACTACTACAAACACACACACACTACTACAAACACACACACACTACTACAAACATGCACACACACACACAAACACACACACACACTACTACAAGCATGCACACACACACACCTACTGCAAGCATGCACACAAACTACTACACACATACACACACACTCCTACACACATGCACACACACACACACACTACTACAAGCATGCACACAAACTACTACAAACATGCACACACACACACACACACTACTACAAACATGCACACACACTACTACAAACACACACACACACTACTACAAACACACACACACTACTACAAACACACACACACTACTACAAGCATGCACACACACACACACTACTGCAAGCATGCACACAAACTACTACAGACATGCACACACACTACTACAAACATGCACACATACTACTACAAACATGCACACACACACACACACACTACTACAAACACACACAAACTACTACAAACATGCACACACACAACTACAAACACACACACATACTACTACAAACACACACACACTACTACAAACACACACACACTACTACAAACATGCACTCACACTACTACAAACATGCACACATACTACTACAAACATGCACACACACACACACACACTACTACAAGCATGCACACAAACTACTACAAACATGCACACACACACCTACAAACACACACACACACACTACTACAAGCATGCACACACACACACACTACTGCAAGCATGCACACAAACTACTACAAACATGCACACACACACACACACTACTACAAGCATGCACACAAACTACTACAAACATGCACACACACTACTACAAACATGCACTCACACTACTACAAACACACACACACACTACTACAAACACACACATACTACTACAAACATGCACACACACTACTACAAACACACACACATACTACTACAAACATGCACACACACTACTACAACATGCACACATACTACTATAAACATGCACAGATACTACTATAAACATGCACACACACTACTACAAACATGCACTCACACTACTACAAACATGCACTCACACTACTACAAACACACACACATACTACTACAAACGCGCACACATACTACTATAAACGTGCACACAAACTACTACAAACATGCACACATACTACTACAAACATGCACACACACTACTACAAACACACACACACACTACTACAAGCATGCACACACACACACACTACTGCAAGCATGCACACAAACTACTACAGACATGCACACACACTACTACAAACATGCACACATACTACTACAAACATGCACACATACTACTACAAACATGCACACATACTACTACAAACACACACACACACTACTACAAACACACACACACACACACACACACACACACACACCCACACACACACACACACACACATACAAACACACACAAACACACACACACACACACCACCACACACACACACACACAACAACACACACACACACACACTACTACAAACACACACATACTACTACAAACATGCACACACACTACTACACACAAGCACACATACTACTACAAACATGCACATATACTACTAAAAACATGCACACATACTACTACAAACATGCACACATACTATACAAACACACACACACACACACACACACACACACACACACCTACAAACACGCACACACACTACTACAAACACGCACACACACTACTACAAACATGCACACACACTACTACAAACATGCACACACACACACACACACTACTACAAACATGCACACAAACTACTACAAACATGCACTCATACTACTACAAACATGCACACACACTACTACAAACACACACACACACTACTACAAACATGCACACACACTACTACAAACACACACACACACTACTACAAACACACACACACACTACAAACACACACATACTACTACAAACATGCACACACACTACTACAAACATGCACAAACTACTAAAAACATGCACACACACTACTACAAACACGCACACACACACACACTACTACAAGCATGCACACAAACTACTACAAACATGCACACACACACACACACACTACTACAAGCATGCACACAAACTACTACAAACATGCACACACACACACACACACTACTACAAGCATGCACACATACTACTATAAACAGTTAGTAGTATGTGTGCATGTTGGCATAGTGGTTAGCACTGTTGCCTCGCAGCAATAAGGTGACTGGTTCGAGTCCCAGCAGCGGCCTTTCTACATGGCGTTGCATGTTCTCCCCATGCATGCGTGGGTTTCCTCCAGTTTCCCCCACAGATCACAACATGCCCTTGGTGGTAACCCAGGACTCTCTTGTAAAAGAGTTTATGTAACTCAGTGGGATATTTCCTGGCTAATTAAAGGTTAATAAAATGTTTGTAGTATTGTGTGTGTGTGTGTGTGTGTGTGTGTGTGTGTGTGTGTGTGTGTGTGTGTGTGTGTGTGTGTGTGTGTGTGTGTTTGTGCTTATATTGTTGTATGTCTTAGGGGAAAAATAGATTTTGTCCATTACAGCACCTCATACATTAGCATCTCTCCTGATCTGACTAGCCATGAGTAGCTAATCCTTCTTTAAACCTGACTTCACAATGTGACTTTTGGATTTCCCGTTCTCCTCCTTTGGGAAGCGTTGGCCTCCACCTAACAGCAGCAGCAGGAACGTTTCATAAACACATCGACGGATAACCAATCAATTTCACAAACAAACATTGTTTAGAGAATCAGCAGCGTGTTAAATGTCTGTCAAGGCCAGTTACCTGACTTCAGCTGATATTGACAAGGCTCAGAGGTTGGTGAATTCTACTGACCTTGAAAAACCATCATATTAACGGCATGAGCAGGCAGGCTGGCTGATCCACCTACGAGCAGGACGTGTGTTTACCGCCTGCTGTGGGATGACAGCTTTCCTCTTCTCTTTATTGGAATCACTAAAGAATTAATCAATAAATCGTTTAGCTCTCTGGTTCTTTTTGCCATCATAAAAGAAGAGGAAGGATGTTGTTTTGACTGCTCAGGTAACAGAGTTCTCACACATCAGAGTGGTTTTAATACCAGGAATCAGCTTCACTTATCACTGATCTGCAGCAGCGTCTCTCCTTATATGACTATTCATGAGGATTGCTCTGGTCAGAGAAGTACTTCCTGTTTTTAGAGACTTCGCCCTCTGTGAGTGATGTCATCACTGTATACAGATATCTGACAGTCAGGTGGTCTCTGAGGGGGTCATATAGGCGGAGATGGCGTGGTGACCCATGTAGAGGCCACGCCCCTTCACCTCTTTCTGGAATGGTCACGTTTGGAATTGTTGGCTGATTATTAGTGGCTCCAGTTTTCAGGCTACTTTGGCTACAGACTGAACCTGATCTCCTGGTAAACAGAAGACTGAGCTTGCTAGCGGAGACGGAGATGAGCTGTTTGTCGTGGTGTTGTCTAATCAAAGCCGTGTTTATCTCTGAGTCACCAGTGTCCATGTGAGCGAACCCCGTCACTCCAAATAGAACACGGGATTAAGGACAAGCGTGTGCACCACGGTCAGAGAACAGAAGAAATTAATTATTGATAGGATGCTCTCAAAGCACGTGGCGTCACAGGTATCCATTGTTACCTCTGATGTTTTTCGCAGCTCTTTGCAGGAAGCAGAGACTAGAGATGAGGCGGGGGGGGGGGGGGGGGGGGGGGGGGGGGGGGGGTACCATACACTTAGCCTCCCATGAAGTGCATTTGTTAAATCTCATTTAATCCTCTGAGATATGCAGGTAATCCACCAACATTTTACACAAAATTGACCTTTGAAATGAACACAAATGATAAAGATTCTAGAAACATGAAAAGTTGTTTCTACCGTTTATTCTGGAGGTTTTAGTCTGAGTGGCTGCTGACTTAGACCCTAAAGAATCTGTGGAGGTGGGTTTTTCTGCAGCTGGTCAGTTCTAGTGTGCTGATCTGGAAAGAAAGATTACCCCCCACACACACACACACCACCACCCCCAGTTCCTCCCTTCCTGCAGAAGGAGTATTTTCACAGCGAAGGGTGCCAGGGTGCCTTGGTCATGCGTGAACTGATGCTGATGACATTCACATGTAGCGGTGATGCCTGAGCAGTTTAAGGCCCCTGAGGGTTTGTGCAGGAAGGTTTTAGGATACAAGAAGGACGGAGACACCTTTCGAAAGCGCTGGACTGATATTTTAACCATTTATTCCTCATTTGTTTTGGATTTCATTAGAACACACGGCTGAATATCACTGTTTTTAATGCTTTTATGTTGTTTAAAATCAGCTCTATTGGTCACCTTTAACATTCATCAGTGGTTTAATGGATGACTTTTCATTTAAATGTATTTATATAAACCATTTCTGTGGAGGATTTATCTATCTCTAGCTTTATGAGTACATGTTCAATGGAAAGTGTCAAAAAGAACTTTTCACTTGCAGCCATCCAGGGTTTGTTATTTATTTTTATCTCCTGAGAAGTTTCGTCCAGATTGAAGCATTTTGCCTGACAGTGATGATACTGTATGCAGGTGGTGGCTGAGTTAGGAGACTATAAAGTACCAGTAATCTTTAGATATCTACGAGGAATAGTACTTAGTTCTGAATAGAATACTGAGGTCCCAACAAGAGACAGTGGGCCAGTTCCAACAGCTGGGTATTCAAAAATTACTGGACATTTCAACAAGATCATCAGAGGCTGAAGAAGTCCTGGTCTAGATACCTAGACCTGATCAGACCTGGTCTAGACCTGATTAGGGGTAGGCCATATCATATAATTACCGGTAATACCAGGAAATATTTCTTGTCTGGCAGAAAAAACATGGTATGCTAATTTCATGGCGTAAATACGTCTCCCCACTGTGGAGCAGAAGATGCTCCTGCAGCGTGGAGTCATTTAAATTATGAAGTGGAAGAAGCTTTTCATATCTAACAGAGGAAAAGACTCTAACTTATTTCACCATCTCAACCCTCAGAACCTGAGTAATGACCAGGATGGTCTGAAAGCCTGAGAGGAAAGCTAACAGCTGCTAGCAGCTGCTAGCGCTAAGAAACTAAAACAAAGTGAGCTAGCTCAGAGTGACAGAACTGAGTCTCTTGCTAGTTTTGTCCGTATGACAGAAAACGCATACATGGATTGTGTTATATTTCTACTGGAGCAGCAGCAGCTCTGTAGGTAGAGGGGTCGCCTGGTATTATGATCTAGGGCAGAACATTTGACCTAGATCAGCTGTTGGTGGAGGTCAGAGGGTCTGGTGGAGGTCTGAGGGTCTGGTGGAGGTCAGAGGGTCTGGTGGAGGTCAGAGGGTCTGTGGAGGTCAGAGGGTCTGGTGGAGGTCAGAGGGTCTGATGGAGGTCAGAGGGTCTGGTGGAGGTCAGAGGGTCTGATGGAGGTCAGAGGGTCTGATGGAGGTCAGAGGGTCTGGTGGAGGTCAGAGGGTCTGGTGGAGGTCAGAGGGTGTGATAGAGGTCAGAGGGTCTGGTGGAGGTCAGACCTTCTGATTAATAAGCTATCTGATGCTTTGATGTGTTGGTGTCATTCTAGTATTTTATTTAATATGCTGGTGCTTTTCATTGATATCAGTCTGATTGTTGATTAATATAATTTGGACATGGAACAAGCAGACTTTGTCTCAGTGTGTCTGACTACAGCTCACTTCCTGGTCTGGATCCTGGATCCACGTGGTTCTGGAGAACTGTATTCCTAGAAAGCAGAGCTGCTCCATCCAACGTGGGACGGTTGTAGTTTCTCTGCATCAGGTCAGGGTTCCACAAAATATCAGTCAGATGTGTGAAGCCCTCAGACGTTCAGTACCTAACGCTACATGTTTATACTTCTCACCTATCAGATGGCTTTGTGTTGTCCCTGAAACAGCTGATTCTGTTAAAAAGGCTGAAGGGTTTTGGTTTAAGCTGATTGGAGATAAAGGAGAAATGTCCCTCTCTAGCGCCACCACATGGTGGTGATTTATTTACTGTCTCTGGTTCAAATTGCACCATCATGCTTTTAAATAAGAAGAATTGACATTTATTCAAGTTGAACCTCTTCCTCACTTCGGGCTGTGGCCTGATGCTTGGGGGGGGGGGGGGCAGAGGCACCAGTTTGTTTAGCAGCACATCATTCAGTCGGGGGGGGGGACTCCCTCCAGCCTGTGACCCTGAGACCAGTCCTTTATATTCAGGTGGGGGGGATGGACCAGACAACCCTCTGGATGGGTTCTGTCTGAGCCCTCTACCGCCACCAGGCCTTCATGAGAGGTACTGCAGCTCCCAACACACACACACACACACACACACACACACACACACACACACACACACACACACACACACACACACACACACACACGGCTGCTGTTTCTCTCCCTCTCCCCCTCTCTCTCTCTCTCTTTCCCTCCCTCTCTCCCTCTCTCTCCCTCCCTCTCTCTCTCCCTCCCTCTCTCTCCATCTCTTTCCCTTCCTCCCTCTCTCTCTCTCCCTCCCTC
>SSNR01000116.1:1809860-1845564 GCA_006937965.1 Callopanchax toddi
CCCTCTCTCTCTCTCTCTCTCTCTCTCTCTCTCTCTCTCTCTCTCTCTCTCTCTCTCTCTCTCTCCCTCCCTCTCTCTCTCTCCCTCCCTCTCTCTCTCTCTCCCTCTCTCTCTCTCCCTCTCTCTCCCTCCCTCTCTCTCTCCCTCTCCCTCTGACGACAGCCAGTCAGAGAGACGCATCACCGAGCCGCGCGCTCACAGAGGAAGCTGCGCGTGGGAGTTCTTCTTCTTCTTCTTCTCCTCCGTCTCCCCTGACATCTTTATCCTGTGGAGGCAGCAGTTTGTGGATCAGCCTGCTGGCTTTGGTGTTTTTGTTCCTGCTGGAGGTTCTGATCCGGACCGGTTCTCGTTCCCTGGGTCTCCTCTCAGAGAGGAGGGGATGGACCTGATCTCTCTTTGAGTCTGGGAGTTGCCGTCGGCGGAAGGATGAAAGCATGTTTGGAAGCTGTGACGGCTGCTGCAGGTAATCAGGATTCATCAGGATTCATCAGGATTCCTGCTGCTTTTTTTGCTCCTTGTTGGTAGAAAGATGTCAGTGCGGGTTATTGTGGCACGGAGCCACGGAGAGCAGAGATCCTCCTAATAATGCAGCCCCCCCTCTCTTGGGAATACTGTAAATAAAAACGTCCTCATGTGAATGTTCTGCTCCTAAAACTGATTTCCTGTTGAATCAGACCCGGACCCTGCAGATCCTGTTAGTCCTGAGACAGAGTGAGGGCTAGGCGCGTCCTCTGCAGGTGGAGCTCAGCTCACTCACATCCTCATCGCTGCTCGGATTGCTTTTCTCTTTTTGACATTCTGATTGAAATTTTCTGAGGATGATTATTTTGAGCGTTTAATGCAATTTACTCCTCACTGGGATGAGGCTGTAGGAGTGTGTGTGTGTGTGTGTGTGTGTGTGTGGGGGGGGGGGGGGTCCTACCTGATTCCAGCCTTCATTTGTTCTGCTGAGGTTCCGTCCGCCGTGGCGTGAGGCGGTCGTGATGATCCTGTGGCTAACTGGGTTCTAACCCCAGGCTGAGTTCTAACACTAGGCTGGGTTCTAACACCAGGATGGGTTCTAACCCCAGGCTGAGTTCTAACACTAGGCTGAGTTCTAACACCAGGCTGGGTTCTAACACCAGGCTGGGTTCTAACCCCAGGCTGGGTTCTAACCCCAGGCTGGGTTCTAACACCAGGCTGGGTTCTAACACCAGGCTGGGTTCTAACACCAGGCTGGGTTCTAACCCCAGGCTGGGTTCTAACACCAGGCTGGGTTCTAACACTAGGCTGGGTTCTAACACCAGGCTGGGTCCTAAAACCAGGCTGGGTTCTAACCCCAGGCTGGGTTCTAACACCAGGCTGGGTTCTAACACCAGGCTGGGTTCTAACACCAGGCTGGGTTCTAACCCCAGGCTGGGTTCTAACACCAGGCTGGGTTCTAACACCAGGCTGGGTTCTAACACCAGGCTGGGTTCTAACACCAGGCTGGGTTCTAACCCCAGGCTGGGTTCTAACACCAGGCTGGGTTCTACAGACCTGCCTCTGTTTATTCTTCCTCCCAGAGAACAACTTGGAACTCTTTGTTTTCCACAGGATGACGGTCTGAGGTCTAAATTTAGCCTGGACTGCGACAGTAGGAGCTGAAACTTGTGCCTGCCACACTCCGTCTGTTGTTCTGTTATTTAAAGCAGGAACTATATATCAGTCCCCCCCTGTCTCTGCTGATATTGTGGGGACAGGATGCACACGGTGAGGCAGAGTGTTGGAGTGTGAGCTGCCCTGCGGTTATTCATAAAGTGCTGTAGCGTTATATGTTATAAATAACTGGAGGGAGCTGATGGAGCAGAGCCGCCTCCCAGCAGCCTCTCTGAATTGATCTGCTCCCACAGTCCACTGATGGATGGACTTTGAGTTATCACACAGGGTGTGGCGCGCCGGACTTCACAGGCTGTTTGGTTTTTTCCCATCGAGGCGCTGTTTGGAGCTTCTTTTAAGGCGACTCTGTCAGATTGAGTGTTTTCCTTTGAAATCCAGTTGATCGGTCCTGCTGATGCTGATGCCTGAGTGTGTGATGGGCTTTGTCCTCACTCTGCTTTCATTAGACTAATGTGACCTTGGCTACCTACAGTCGTGGACAGGATTCACCTGTGTGCCCCGCAGCAGGCTGTGGCATATCACAGAATGTCCCTCCCATCCTAAGGCATCACGCTGCTCTCGACATCTCAGATTGGATTACAACTCGCTGATCAATGTTCGCAATAACCCCAAACCTCTACGTAGTGGTCAATTTAATGCAGAGCATCAGATTTCACGAGGAACTCGAGCTCCTTCATAACACTTTCAGGGAGGTACGCTTAGATATGTTTGTGATCTAATCAGACAGAATGGAGAAGCAAAACAATAAGAAGAGTGCGGCGCTGCATTAATAATTCATGGGAGAAATCAGCCTGGATCTGACAGCAGACCCGAGCAGTCGAGACGGGAGTGGGTGGTGATGGCGTGGACGCTGGTGACTGATCGCAGGCTTGCTTTCCTCACAGCGGGCTAAATGACCAGCTGTGTTATTAGAGAGTGGGCTAATGCCGGCTTATGACGTGTCCTCACGTCTCCTGGAGACGCTCCGGTCCTGGGTGTAAAGCTGACACCTCCTGCATCGACGAGGTGTTTATTAGCTCCCAGTTGTGAGGCCGACATGATGTTACGGTGACACAGCCCTGAGTTTTCACGCGGGACGCCAATTATGTTGTTTTTACGAGGCCCAGGTGCCATTCTGCTCGATGCCACCATCTTGACTCTGCGCTGCCCGAGGCTGGGCGGCATCAGCGTGAAGGGCCTGCGGTGGATCAGAGGCGTTCTGCTGGGCGGCAGATCTCACTGGATGTTGTCCTTGGTGGATGTCATTTGAATTGGAGGAGGGAGGACAGATGCAAGTGTTGTCAAACAGGCATCTGCATATGCAGTCTTTAGTTTGTGCAGTTTCAGCAGCACGTCATTTTAGAGTTAGAGAACAGAACGATTGTGTGTCTGCAGCCTGAAACCTCCTGGTAGCAGCCAGTCCTCTGATGACATACAGAATGTTGTCTGATGGGATGAGGGTTTACCCTGCCCTCCACTTCACCACATGACCATCAAACATATCACTACAATTAAGCCCATCTCACTGCCCTTAATCTTTAAATATCAATCACATTAGCATAAGTAAAGTGTTCTCTAATCCAACAGTTAGGCTCATCTCGATGTGATTATTAAATACTTCACTTCTTATTTAACCCTTTGAATTCCACCTCAAGAAAAACATTTACATGATACTTTATGTTTTATTCATTTAAGACAGTAAATTAACGATGTGATATGGTGGGTTATTCATACATTAACATTAGGGATGTAACGATTCACTCAAGCCACGATTTGATTCAATTCTCGATTTTAAGCTCACGATTTTCGATTTTTTACAATTTTTTCCAACAAAATTAATTTATTTGATGGGCAAATACATTTTTTTCTTTACAATTAGCCCTTTAGTCCTTGTTTCAAATTGTAATTTTCTATTGTCTTACTGGAAACAGGGGAAAGCCAAAATGCTGCCACACTGTTGACGTCTAATTGATTGGAGCATCATCTATCTAGAAGCTGCTTGTCTCTGTTCTGAATGATTAGCAGAACGTTGTCACCACTGTGTGTGATGGTTGAAATGTCCTCATTATTGTTTAAACTTCAAATGTATTAGTCAGTGTGTATAGTTTAATGGATATTAAGGGAAATGTGTTCATTACTGTTTACATTAACACTGTTTGTCAGTAGTTTTTAGCCAAATACTAGATGTAGTTTAGTTACACAGATGTTGATTTAGTAGCTATAGTAACGACATGTGACCAGCAGGGAACGTCTAGCGCTAGAGAGCTAGTGAGCACGTTTGAGCAGTAGAGGAAGAAACTCCGTGGTTTTTTATAAACTCAGAGTTATCCATAAGAACACCTGTAGTGTCATGTCACTTTAACAGAACGTTCATGAATGTGTTCAGTGGTTGATCTGGTTTTGTTTCAGCTTTTTTCTTGTTGTTGAACAAAGTTTAGCCACAGTTAGCCGCTAGCTGATAGCCAACTATGCTAACTAGTTGAAAAGACAATTGGACTGGTATTTTCTGTTTCTTTATGATCACTCTGTATGTATTTAAGTTGAATTAAGTCGTTTAATACACGTCTGAGCAGAGAAAGTAACGTGTCTGTGGTTCTTTTAGCATTTACTCCCCTTTTCAGGGCTTTCCACGTAGTAGTACGTCAGGCCGTTGTGAATCGATTTTTCTTTTTTCTAAACCGATTTATATTTACGAAGCATCGTTACATCCCTAGTAACATGCTATTTAGAATCTATTTTAATTTGTATTTTGAGTGAATTTCAGTTCATGTGTTAATAGGACAAAGAGACTAAATGTGTTCAAGCAGACTGGGTCAGGGGACTCGGGGTCTTTAGGGACAAAAACAGCAAAACGAAGAGAAGAAAAGTTCAACAAAAACACAAAACTACCAGTGAAATATCTGAATAGATTGATGTGAAAACTTATATTCAACTAATTTTCAAATGGTTTATTATCCTGTTGAGGAATTAAAAGATAAAATCATAAAACCTTTACATCAGCTACAGATATTAACTAAATATTGTCGTGGATTCTGACGACTCAGAAGAATCTGAGTTAAAACGACTTTATTTTACTTGATTATCTAGTAAAAACATGATGTAGCCTACAAATAAAACCTGGCCTAATGAGAAGTGTTTTAAACAGAGAAAAAGCTACGAAAAAACCCAAAACAAAACAAATACATGCAGTGAATATACGAACATAGAGTCAACGCTTCCCGTGAAATAAAAACAGAAACAGCATCAGAGGTTGAAGGAAAACATGAATCCAGCTTGGGCTCCTCTAAACCAGTAAAGAGACTCCCAGATCGTCTGTTCAGACTGGTGACCTTTAACTCAAACGTTCTGATACCTTCATGAATAAATCATCTCAATAATGAGTGAGATCAACAGCTGATCACTTTGCTCGTCCTCATAAATCAGACCGAGCCGAACCCTGTGGCCCCACAGGGCAGCTGACCTTATTTAATGTCTCACTTTAGATTGACTGAACCTGAAACCTTTTTAAAAAATCATAAAAGGTTTGAAAATACAAACGTCAAATAATTCAAATTTAAGAAATGAAAACATCAGAAAAGCATTATTTTAAAACCTTATGGAATAAACCATGTGACCACGTGGCATCACATGGTCACACGGGAAGCACGGCCAGAACATGGGTTGTACATGTTTAACATGTATGTGAAAACACATTCTTGTTGCTCATTTCAAGTTCCCAGTTTTTTGTTTTGAATCAAAACTGTTGTATTGATTATCGCACCTGAACGATCCTTTATTTAGAAACAAGTGTTTGTCTTGGTCATGTGATTTGGTAGGCTGAATCAAAAATGTAGCCCACAAGCTAGCAACAATAAGTGAACAGTCGTGTTTAGAGAGCTGTCCAATGTTTGTGAAGCGGGCTTTTCTGCAATGACGGAGCTCACAACGACATGACGGAGTACACTGGACATACAGTCGGTCCTCCAGGTGTCCTCAGCTCCCATCAGCCCCAGAGGGGACCGGCTCCCAGGAGGGGAACGAGCTCAGGGCCCACACACTTGACCAGGATAGGGAGTGGTATTTTCACCAGTGTTGGGACTAACTAGTTACAAAGTAATTAGGTACAGTAATATATTCCTTTTTTTGGGTAACTAGTAATATATTAAGATTACTTTTTTAAAGTAAAGTAATATATTACTAGTTACAATTTGAGTAACTTCCTAGTTACAACACCCCACCCCCCAAAAGACATTTGCCAAGGAGTTAGGTAAGACGTGTGTTGCTATGGAAACGGAGCTGAAGAGAATATTTGAAGCCCAGGAGTATCAACAGCTGATGACATTAATAAATTATTCTTTAGAATTGACTGTAGTTTAATAAAATAATTAGAAAAATACAGTATTTTTTGGTGTCATTCTTCAGGAAAATGTAAATTGATCAGTTGTAGTATTTTAGAACGCCGTCACATAAGATATTTGGCCAAAAGTAACTCAAAGTAGTGTAACTTAGTTACTCTTTGGGGACTGTAATATGTAATACAAACTACTGGTATATTGCATTTTCTTTTGCTGTAACTAGTAATATTAATATATTACAATTTTAAAGTAACTTACCCAACACTGATTTCCCGTACTGGTTTCTCTACCAGTACGGGAAATCAGGCCTTAAAGTTGGTTAAGGTGCTAAAAATGTATGGTGGGCAGAAACCAAAGCATGAGAATCATTTTTTGTTTAATTGTTCCTATTTGTAAAAAATTCAGTTTTTTTTTTTTACCAATCTGTAAAAATAATGTTTTACACAAAACTGGTCCATAGTGCAAAAAAAGTTGTGGACTACTGCTTTACAGGACTAAAAGGACATGTTTCTGCTGTTTCATTCAAACAATCAGAATTTACATTCATTTGACATATTTTTATTAATATGTAAAATATTTGTAATTTTACTTTTTGAGGGAGTTATTAGCTTTTAAAAATGTATTGTTTTAGTTTTTAAAACTTTCTGTAAATTTTCAGGTTGATGCTGCAAATCAAAATGTAAAGCAAGTTATCCAACATGGTCACCGCCCTATAATGAGTTAAAGCCTGAAATATTAAACATTTATAATAAAACAAATCCGTTTCTAAAACTGAATTAGTTACTGGATAAAGTTATTATAACAACTTTATAATTTTTTATAATGTTTAATATATAACAATATAATAGTATTTATAAAATGTAATTGTCACTTTCCACCATTAGATCCTCCACTAGGGGGCAGCATGGGCTGTATATGACAGGTTGTTGATGAAATCCTGATACAAAAGGATTTGATGCTAATTAGTGACAATAGGCTATTTGAGGTTAATGTTTTATTATTGCAGTTTACTGCTCGACTTTTTCTGTCTGATATCCAGTTCTTAAAGGTACTGGCCAGAGGGGATTGTCCTTTTAATGACGTGTAAAAAGGATTCAAATATCCTTTGGCAGAAAAACAACATTTTTCCCAAGGCTGGATTTTAAGAAAAAGCTATTTTTGTAAACGTCTCCGGAACAAAAGACACTATTTCCGTGTTTGTCCCCGCCCCGGCCACTTACGTCATACCAGGCATAGCTTTAGGAGAGCAAACAGGAAAAGGTTCAAACTGTGGCAGAGAACACTTCACCAGAGTCAGATAGCATCAGAAACTTCTGCTAGTCAGTCAGAATTATTCTGATGAAGACGGTGATTATCAGCTAAATAAAGATTTAGGAGATCAGGCGTTCATGTTTGAGCCACTTTGACCCCGACCAAAAAGTTCGGTCATAATCTATTTTTATCCGTCATTTAGCCTAATAATAAAAAACCCTTGTATTTATGACATTTTTAATGGCATTTAATTTTCATTCATTTAAAATAATATATTAATTGTTCATCCTCCACTTGTTGCTCTGCGGAGGTGAAGCGCTCTGAGTGACAGGTCGCTGCAGCGCTGAACGCTCAGAGATGAGCTCAGCGGCAGCAGACTGAATGAAGTGTGTCTGCAGACTGCTGGTCACTGAAGACGCCGTGCTGCTTGTTCCTGATGCCAGCAGTGATGTTCAGACGGACCGTTTTCAGCTCCTCGTAGGGCGGATTGGAGCCTCACCGAGACGCGGAGCCCCGCTCGGAGCCGCCGCGGGCAGACTTCATTTTTAAGAACATCCTTTAATGAAAACATCGAGTCCAAAGAGACGTTAGACAGGAGCAGGTCTGGTGGTTCAGCAGATATACTGTAGGGCTGATCTAAGTCTAAACCAGCTGATCAGCAGCCATCATCCAGATTCTGCCTCATATTGACGCGGCGGAGCGTCTTGTGCGTAACTCTCGTATAGAGACAATTGATACACACCTGATCACAAATAAAGCACCAATAACTGCCGTTATAATAAATATTTGAGGAAGTCTGTATGAACAAACTGTGGTCTAACTCCTAAATGCGACATACGTTCCTTCAGATTCTTTTTATTCAGTTCAGAAACGGGGGTGGAGGTGAGGTGACGATTGTGTGTGTGTGTACGTGTATGCGCGCGGCCCACAGTTTGAAATAGTTTCTTAAATGAATCATTTTATAACTCAGCTCACCAGGTTTCCCGTCTCCAAAATGTGCGTTTAATCCCAAAGTTTGTGGAGAAAGTGAGGCACCTTTCAGGCCTGTTCTTTATAAATTAGGACGCTTTTTTTAGGATGATTTTTGGCGATGATGCTGCAGTTTTACAGGTCCCAGAGGGATATACTGTATAGTTGGAATCTGAGCTTCATTTTGAACTGAAACATTTTGCTCCAAGCCCAGTAGTTCGAGTAGCAAGTTTCATCAAAGTGGTCGCTACAGATCCAGGAAGATGAACTGCATTTCCAGTGCGCCCTCGTCCTGCTCACAACACGTTTCCATGCCTTAAAAGCGGTGGCGTTTTGGGGAAACTCGTGCAGGACTCGGACATATGGCTCTGATTTTTTTTGTGCAGCCGTACAGAAGGCATTTCTACACCATTCTGACCACGAAGGTGAACAGAACTTAGCTAATCCTATTGTTTTCAACGGGAAGGTCTGGTTGTTTACAGAGGCGGTGCCTGGATGAGGTTCATCAGTGAGGTATGCGGAAAAACTGTTCTTCAAGATGAGACACGGGAATTTAGGCTGAATTGATTTAATTTATGACAAATTTGTTGATCGTCATGAAAAACTGATATCTGGTATTGCTCATATAAATAGTAAACTGTAGCTACAGACTATTTATACAATTTTGATGCTTGGTCTGGCCAGTACCTTTAAGATGAGCCCAGAATGAATGATTGTGTGTAAAATGAAAAGTAAATGTTTCAAAATTTGGATTCTAAAAGAAGAAGCTGTTATGGTTGATATTAAAGTCTCTGAGTAAATATCAGGAATGGTTCTGAAATGTGTTTACGGGGCTAAAGGCAGTACTAGTAGAACCAGATATCTGGTTCTGACTCTACTAAAACTTCATCAGGAACCTTTAAGTGAAAACAAGGTGCACTGTAACAGAAAACGGGTCTTGTTTGACTTGCTAGGTTCCACACTTGTGGTTTTTTGTTTTTGTCTGTTTGTTTTTTGCTCAACTGTGCCTTCTACTGTTTAGAGTGAAAACTGCAGGAAGTGCCTCAGAAATCATCTGAAGTCCATATGGCTTCTTAATGTGTTCCTCATTTATACGTTGGTTTAAACACAGTGACTTTCAAACTGCTGCTCAAATATCAACTGTTGATGAATCAAATAAGAAGCTCATTAACCATCATGAGCTGAACTTTAACTTAAAGCTGAAAATTAGAAGGTGAGTGCTTCAACTAATCGCATTCATAGCTTCAAACAAGAAATACAAGTTACCTGAAGTTTCATTTATCTGTTCTGGGGAAGAGGAGGACCCGAGACCACGACTATATTCAGCAATGAGAAAACATCAACCATGGTCTGGGATTTGGCCCAGTGGTTTCTAAGACAGTGTATTGCTGTTTTAATGTTACCAGGTGGTACATGGAAAGCTTATTACTTTCTGAGGTAGTACTCTAGAGTTACACAGATCCAATAAATCCACATGTTCCATCGTGTTGATGCTGCTGGCTGTAAACGTTTAACGTAGCAGGGGTCCACCTACAGTAAATGTCAGATATATGCTTTGCATGTGGTTTGAATCTGCAGTTTATCGGAAGCCTGTTTGATGTCAGCAATTTGCATTCTAATGTTGGTAAAGCTGGAACATCAACAACTAGTCTAATATTTGAAAAAAAACTGGGAGAATAGTACAGCTGCATGAACGGCAGTAGAAGAAGAGGTTGGTGGAAGGACACTCCACATGGACAAACATATAACATGTATGTATATACACAACATATGTATATACACAACATATGTATATACACAACATATGTATATATACAACATATGTATATACACAACATATGTATATACACAACATATGTATATACACAACATATGTATATATACAACATATGTATATACACAACATATGTATATATACAACATATGTATATATACAACATATGTATATACACAACATATGTATATACACAACATATGTATATACAACATATGTATATACACAACATATGTATATACACAACATATGTATATACACAACATATGTATATACAACATATGTATATACACAACATATGTATATACACAACATATGTATATACAACATATGTATATACACAACATATGTATATACACAACATATGTATATACACAACATATGTATATACAACATATGTATATATACAACATATGTATATATACAACATATGTATATACACAACATATGTATATACACAACATATGTATATACAACATATGTATATACACAACATATGTATATACACAACATATGTATATACAACATATGTATATACACAACATATGTATATACACAACATATGTATATACACAACATATGTATATATACAACATATGTATATACACAACATATGCATATATACAACATATGTATATATACACAATATACAGTCACTTGAACCCTTTGAAGCATGCACTGCACATAAAAAACACCAAAATAGAAAACTATTATAAGAACATGTGGAAATATGATGTTTGTTTCAAGCAAACAACGTCTGAATCAATACACTGCTATACTGCAGCAAAATATAAGGTAAACAAACAACTAGAGGTTAGCTAACAGGTTATATACTGTCAGTGTGTTTACATGCACATCTAAGCTGGTCTAGGTTGATCAGTGTTATTTAACTGGGAGTTTTTATCCTAGCTTACTGGTCTGTTAGAAAACCCAACTCTCAAATGAAGTTTGCTCCACTCCACTACGGTTGGTGGCGACATGTCACCTCCTCATTCATATCTGAATTACAGCTTGGGGGCCGTGGTGTATGACTCCTGGGCCAGGTAGATGAAAAGCCTAAACAGTACCTCTGTCCTAAATGCTCTCCCCACTGTGAGTGATGTCACTGGTGGGTGTGGTCCTAACAGTGCAGTGATAACTGATAGGAGTCGCCTCAGAATCGCCCTGATGACCTGTAACTCTTGAGGAGGTTTACTTTGAGTCCCACTCTGAACAGGAAGTGATCATCAACATGAAGAAAACCTGTGTTGATCAAAGGGAGGGGAGGGATAACGGGCTGGAAGCAAATTAAAACGTCTGAATTATCTGAGACGGCTTTAATCCGAGTGTCATGGTGAGCAGCTCCTCTGTACTCAGGCAGCGTTTGAACAGCGGTGTCTATGTTCTTAATGAATTCTAATGGGATTAGTGGCTTTTAATAGAACTTTTAAAGTGCTGTGAAATAGCAACAGCAACAACATAAAGTTCAGACCTCACTCAAGCTAAATTAGCATCATTTATAAGGTGTTCTGTTCAGATTAGGCTGGAGGGTTTCGGAATCACACGCTGCTGTTCTGTTCACCGCTGCAGGAAGATTTTGTTGATTCCACTTGCAGGTAGAGGCTGAGTTATCGAGGAGATTTGAGAGCACTTGCGTCGCACCTAAACGGCTGAACTCTGTGAGTTCTGGATCTCAACGGGGTGTTTTAACTTCCATTATTTCAGGGAGGTGACGCTCGAACGGAAATATTCTTCCCACTTATGGAAAATACTGTCTGCTCCATTCAAGTGTGTTTGTGTAAGTAGAGCTGCCATTGTCCAACGACTGTTTATGGAGAAGATGCTTTCAGCTGAAAAGATGTTTTTGTAATCGTGCCACACAAACGCCACCACTTTCAGCTAAACATCAGTCAGGCTAACATCATATTTATCCTGGTTTTACATGAATCAGCTCTATTGGCTGTCGTTCACATCTATCAGTGGTTTGATGCACGACTTCTCAAAGAAAAGTAAAAAAGAGCTTGTACTAGAACAGCGCCGCCTGGTGGTAGCTTGTTTCTTAAGCTCTGTTTTGTTACCAGTAAACACAAATCTGAATAAGATGCCAGAATTTTGACTCAAGAACAGATGAGATTATTACAGAATATTTTATTGTCATTGAACCAGTTACATGGTACAACAAAATGTCATTTCAGTACAACCAAGATCAGGCACACAGAACATTTAGGACACATTACAGGAACAGGTAGACCGCGGACACCGCCTGGGGGCGCACCCTTTTTATCCAGAAAGGGGAAAGCTGGTAACAGGAGGGAAGTTGCGTAAAACATGATTCATTCCTCTGCCCTCCTTATCGGATTCCAGAGACAAAACCCACCTCAATACATTCAGAGCAGAGACAGACTCAGACAGTACAACGTGATCACACACGATGTAGGTAGGGAGGGGACGCGATCTCCAAGGGAACCCGCGAGGCCGCCGCAGAGCGCAGCCATCAGCGTATTCGTCCTGGGGGGGAGGAGCATCAGGAAGCGAGGAGAACACTGAACTGGGAGGAGATGTTGTGTATCCGTAGAGCGTCCCTGGTTTCATCTGTGATTGCCTCTCGTTACGATGTTATGCGAACACAGAGAACCTGAAATAAAGTCACAGTTCCATGTGGACAGAAAGGGGCCAGTTTGGGGAGCCCATTCCAGAAAACAACCTTCTGTCCATAGCCGGTCGTCAAATGCCCAAAAGTCCGAATCGGGTAATTAATGTCCTTCAATCCGGGCAGGAGCTTATCTCCAAGTTCGATCCCAAGTATCACAGGAGTCCACTAAGATCTACACTCTTACGATTCAGATCTTGCAGCACCAATGTCTGAGTACCCCCAGCCCGGCACACTCCTTCAGTGAGAGCGGGCAGCTTGCCAATCGGACCCATCTTCTCCGAAGGTTTGCGGTGTCCCAGATATCCACTCGCACTAATCATCAGAGATCCGTAAGCATAATCCCAAACATACACATCTTCAGCGTCCTCGATCAGAAGCAAGGCGAGGCACATGATCTTCCATCCGCTCCAGGAATCCACCATGTACAGCCGGGTACGATGAATCGGGGCGTTTCGGCGCTACCGTCGCCGTTCGAAATGAAGAACAAATCTTGTGACTTGAGTTGATCGACCAGCTGACCAGATTCATAATTCAAGAAGAATTCAAAGCTCTATTCTAGTCATCCATAAAACAAATTAATATATACGTAACAAACTGATACAGTATATAACAACAAAAAGTGTCTTATGAAGTCATTTATTGTGTTTAAAAGTCCCAGTGCTGCCTGCAGCCTGCACTGTGGTCACTGGACGCCGTTTGTAACAGCTCTGTTAACCACTTGTCTTCCACGAAAGAGGACATGTGACATGTAGTTCAGTTGGTAGAGTGGCCGGTCGGACAGCCAGAGGGTCTCCGGTTCCATCCCAGCTCCAGCTGGGTTACTTTGTTGTCCTTGGAGACACGTCACCCACCTCGTCTACTGATGGTAGTCAGAGGGACCTGGTGGTGGTCAGAGGGACCTGGTGGAGGTCAGAGGGACCTGGTGGTGGTCAGAGGGACCTGGTGGTGGTCAGAGGGACCTGGTGGTGGTCAGATGGACCTGGTGGTGGTCAGAGGGACCTGGTGGTGATCAGAGGGACCTGGTGGAGGTCAGATGGACCTGGTGGAGGTCAGAGGGACCTGGTGGAGGGCTGAGGGGCCTGGTGGAGGTCAGAGGGACCTGGTGGTGGTCAGAGGGACCTGGTAGTGGTCAGAGGGACCTGGTGGTGGTCTGAGGGACCTGGTGGAGGTCAGAGGGACCTGGTGGTGGTCAAAGAGACCTGGTGAAGGTCAGAGGGACCTGGTGGAGATCAGAGGGACCTGGTGGTGGTCAAAGAGACCTGGTGAAGGTCAGAGGGACCTGGTGGTGGTCAGATGGACCTGGTGGTGGTTAGAGGGACCTGGTGGTGATCAGAGGGACCTGGTGGTGGTCAGAGGGATCTCGTGGTGGTCAGATGGACCTGGTGATGGTTAGAGGGACCTGGTGGTGGTCAGATGGACCTGGTGATGGTTAGAGGGACCTGGTGGTGGTCAGAGGGAACTGGTGGTGATCGAGGGACCTGGTGGCGGTCAGAGGGACCTGGTAGAGGTCAGAGGGACCTGGTGGTGCTCTGAGGGACCTGGTGGAGGTCAGAGGGACCTGGTGGTGGTCAAAGAGACCTGGTGAAGGTCAGAGGGACCTGGTGGTGATCAGAGGGACCTGGTGGTGGTCAAAGAGACCTGGTGGTGGTCAGAGGGACCTGGTGGTGATCAGAGGGACCTGGTGGTGGTCAGAGGGATCTCGTGGTGGTCAGATGGACCTGGTGATGGTTAGAGGGACCTGGTGGAGGTCAGAGGGACCTGGTGGTGGTCAGATGGACCTGGTGATGATCAGAGGGACCTCGTGGTGGTTAGAGGGACCTGGTGGTGATCAGAGGGATCTCGTGGTGGTCAGATGGACCTGGTGATGGTTAGAGGGACCTGGTGGTGGTCAGATGGACCTGGTGGTGGTCAGAGGGACCTGGTGGTGATCAGAGGGATCTCGTGGTGGTTAGAGGGACCTGGTGGTGGTCAGAGGGACCTGATGATGGTCAGAGGGACCTGGTAGAGGTCAGAGGGACCTGGTGGTGGTCAGATGGATCTCGTGGTGATCAGAGGGACCTGGTGGTGGTTAGAGGGACCTGGTGGTGATCAGAGGGACCTGGTGGTGGTCAGAGGGACCTGGTGGAGGTCAGAGGGACCTGGTGGTGGTCAGAGGGACCTGGTGGTGATCAGAGGGACCTGGTGGTGGTCAGAGGGACCTGGTGGTGGTCAGAGAGACCTGGTGGGGGTCAGAGGGATCTGGTGGTGGTCAGAGAGACCTGGTGGTGGTCAGAGGGACCTGGTGGTGGTCAGATGGATCTCGTGGTGATCAGAGGGACCTGGTGGTGGTCAGAGGGACCTG
Source organism: Callopanchax toddi (assembly GCA_006937965.1). Lineage (NCBI taxonomy): Eukaryota > Metazoa > Chordata > Actinopteri > Cyprinodontiformes > Nothobranchiidae > Callopanchax > Callopanchax toddi. The sequence continues at coordinate 1,824,779 of SSNR01000116.1, forward strand.
GTGATGGTTAGAGGGACCTGGTGGTGGTCAGATGGATCTCGTGGTGATCAGAGGGACCTGGTGGTGGTTAGAGGGACCTGGTGGTGATCAGAGGGACCTGGTGGTGGTCAGAGGGACCTGGTGGTGATCAGAGGGACCTGGTGGAGGTCAGATGGACCTGGTGGAGGTCAGAGGGACCTGGTGGTGATCAGAGGGATCTCGTGGTGGTCAGATGGACCTGGTGGTGGTTAGAGGGACCTGGTGGTGGTCAGATGGACCTGGTGATGGTTAGAGGGACCTGGTGGAGGTCAGAGGGACCTGGTGGTGATCAGAGGGATCTCGTGGTGGTTAGAGGGACCTGGTGGTGATCAGAGGGACCTGATGGTGGTCAGATGGACCTGGTGGAGGTCAGAGGGACCTGGTGGTGATCTGAGGGACCTGGTGGTGGTCAGAGGGACCTGGTGGTGATCAGAGGGACCTGGTGGTGGTCAGAGGGATCTCGTGGTGGTCAGATGGACCTGGTGGTGGTTAGAGGGACCTGGTGGCGGTCAGAGGGACCTGGTGGTGGTCAGATGGATCTCGTGGTGATCAGAGGGACCTGGTGGTGGTCAGAGGGACCTGGTGGTGGTCTGAGGGACCTGGTGGAGGTCAGAGGGACCTGGTGGTGGTCAAAGAGACCTGGTGAAGGTCAGAGGGACCTGGTGGTGATCAGAGGGACCTGGTGGTGGTCAAAGAGACCTGGTGAAGGTCAGAGGGACCTGGTGGTGATCAGAGGGACCTGGTGGTGGTCAGAGGGACCTGGTGAAGGTCAGAGGGACCTGGTGGTGGTCAGAGAGACCTGGTGATGGTTAGAGGGACCTGGTGGTGGTCAGATGGACCTGGTGATGGTCAGAGGGACCTGGTGGTGGTCAGAGGGATCTCGTGGTGGTTAGAGGGACCTGGTGGTGATCAGAGGGACCTGGTGGTGGTCAGAGGGACCTGGTGGTGGTCAGATGGACCTGGTGATGGTTAGAGGGACCTGGTGGTGGTCAGATGGACCTGGTGGTGGTTAGAGGGACCTGGTGGTGATCAGAGGGACCTGGTGGTGGTCAGAGGGACCTGGTAGAGGTCAGAGGGACCTGGTGGTGGTCTGAGGGACCTGGTGGAGGTCAGAGGGACCTGGTGGTGGTCAGAGGGATCTCGTGGTGGTCAGATGGACCTGGTGGTGGTTAGAGGGACCTGGTGGTGGTCAGATGGACCTGGTGGTGGTTAGAGGGACCTGGTGGTGATCAGAGGGACCTGGTGGTGGTCAGAGGGACCTGGTGGTGGTCAGATGGACCTGGTGGAGGTCAGAGGGACCTGGTGGTGGTCAGAGGGACCTGGTGGAGGTCAGAGGGACCTGGTGGAGGTCTGAGGGACCTGGTGGAGGTCAGAGGGACCTGGTGGTGGTCAGAGGGACCTGGTAGAGGTCAGAGGGACCTGGTGGTGGTCAGAGGGACCTGGTGGTGGTCAGAGGGACCTGGTGGAGGTCAGAGGGACCTGGTGGTGGTCAGAGGGACCTGGTGGAGGTCAGAGGGACCTGGTGGTGTCGCTGCATGGCATCTCCATCTCTGTCAGTGCGCCTTAGGCTACAATAGCTGATCACAACCAGTGTGTGAACGGGTGATTGACTGATGTGTGCTACAGCGTTTTGGGGAGTGTAGAACTCTCTAGAAAGTGTACTATAAATACCGGACATTTACCATTTAGATTTCAAAGGGAGGAGACACAACTGTCTTGAGTACAGGGGTAGGGGGGCTGGAGGTGGAGAAGAGGGCCTTGAACTGTTTAAACAGTGTCATGATATACTGTAGCGCTACACCTACAAACAGCCAGAATCCACTACTGTATCATTGATTTAGACAGTAAAAACCACAAGGATCAGAGTGCAGAGGACATGTCCCCCCTGCACCCCCAAATTACGTCCATGTCTTCCACCAGCCGTGGACTGGCCATGGCACCTCTAACTGGTGGTGACACAGTGGTCCGGTCCGGTTGGGCAGCTCTTGAATTGAGCTGCTCCTTTTAATCTGCACTTCCTGTTTCAGGAAAATACAAGGTTGTTGTCCACCAGTAAGAATGACTGAACCTTGTATCTTCATCTTGTATTTTTATGGTTTTACAAAAATCAGCTCTATTGCTCCTTTGTGATGAACGACTCATCAAAGGAAACCCTGTAATGATCTGGGTTCATTTATTTTTTAAACACATTATTTTTTCAGAGATAAATTTTTGGAGATACGAGGTTTTTTCCTGACAGCGACGATATGATGTTTAAAGGCACAATAATGAAGAAAAGACGGGGTAGAGGCTTTTAGTTCCCTAAAAGCTCTTTTCCCCTCCTCCATCTCCTTGGTGCATCCTGTTCTCTCCCTGGTTTCACATCCCTAAAAGCGCCCCCCCCCCCTCCCCCGTCTCCCTCTCTGTTTTTCTTCCACCCACCCTCGCTCACCCTGGCTTTCTGTTTCACCCACTCGCTGTCAGCGCACAATAAGAGAGAAGGAAAGATGGCACGCTGCAACAAAGAACAGCTAATACTGTTGATGGAGGAGAGCGAGCGTGCCGAGAGGAAACAAGGGGTCAGATTTCAGGTTATCGACCAGACCGGGCGGCACAAAAAGATGTCCGCCTGCTGAACACAAAGGAGCAGCCATAAGCCCACTATTAGTAGGAATGAAATAAAACTCCATATCTAAATATGTTTAAACCCATATTAGCAACTCATACGCCTCCTGTTGGAAAAAAACCTTGACCCTTTACTGGAAAACCTAAAAACTCCAGATACCAGCAGTACAGTTATTAAAGGATGTTTTATTTTTGAGTAGTAAATTAATAAAGTTACCATATATGGTCTCACTCCTGTCTGTAGTTTTATTAAATAAAAGAAAACAGTGTTTATAGGGGAAAAAATACAAAAACAGAAATATTTGTCAAAATCCACTTAGAACAAAAATCTATATCTGAATAAATCTACATACATAGGGACCTGGTCAGTGGGTACTTTGAAATTTTGTTTCAGAATCAAAACACACAAACCAAAATGAAAGGAATTTTCTGAATTGTATTTTTTATTTATAGAATAAATGATGGAAAAGTGAGGAAACTTTTAATTCTACTAACAAATATTAGTGTGAAAAATATATCATTCATGTAACCTTTCAGAATCTCTGCCTGCAGGGGGCGCTAGTGTGAATTCCTCTGCATTCACTGCTGCATGACCACTACTGCTGGAGGATCACATATTATATTAAATGTCTGCAGTGAGGAGGAGGTATAACTCTTAATAACCCCCCCTGGACTAGGAATCTCTCCCAAAGGTTCGGGGTGATCCTTCGATGGAATCCAACTGGAACGACTCCGTCTCTCAGTCTGTCGACGCTCAGTTCTGGATCCTGGAAATGAAAACCTGACCTAACGACGGTCAGAAAAATCCACATTCAGTACAATCGTATAGTTTCACATCATCACCAGTCAGCATCGTACTCATCTTCATATCAACTGGTTCAAATATTCACTTTCATATAAATCATATTATTCTATTCAAGTTTCATTTAGTTGTACAACAAATATATATTCTCTGTTTATAGGATGAAACTATAAATGCATCTTAATCAGCTGTTCCAGTGCATTTGAGTAACAAGGCACTTCAACTTATCACTAATAAATTCAATAGTGACTTATCACAACAACATTTAACATTCATGACATTTTATACACTAACATGAAGCAGAATACATAGTAATTTAAAGTTATTGAGCATTAATGTGCTATCATATCCTGTCTGCAGTGGTTACAGAGCAAAGAGCACTAAAAATGGACTTCACATCACTTAAACAATGCATACAAAACACTACTTCATCTGGTTCTCACAGTTTGTGTAAACAACATCACAAAGGAAACAGAAAATGTTACAAAAAACAGCAACATTCAAGATAATAGGATAGCTAACTTCACATTAGCACCATTTCAGGGTAATGGAGCTGTGTTGATAATAACTCTCCCTTTTTCAGCTCTACTCAGCTTTAACTTTCAAGTATTCGGCTCTTTAGAGACTCGACAGTTGTTTCCACCGTAGAGACTAAGTTTATTGAGCTTTCTCACCGTTGAAACATTTGTTTGGTTTCTTTCACATAGCCACGTGTAGCCTGGGATGCATCACGCATCAATACAGACTCTACAAAAGCACAAACATGACGATATGACCACCGTCAGATATCGGATACTTTAAACAATCATTTAATGTTGCTAAGGTTAGAGATTTCAGTGTCTTACCCCACGGACGGTTACAGATTGTAAAGTTTCCATAACAAGCTGGTGTCATGCATTTGCCTCGTTTCTATCAGAAAACAAAATGGCTGAGGTGATGTGGCTCCCATAGATACCATATGTATCACTAGATATCTTACCCGTGCATTTTGTCAATGGACCCTGGCGTAGCTACGCCGGCGGCCATCTTGGGACAGCGAGCTGCCCCCTTTCATAACACTGGTGTCAATGGAGCATGTACTAATAAATACCTCTAACTTGATCCATTTTTAACCGATTTTCAAACGGTTTGCATTTTTATAAACGTCAGAGAAGTGGCTGTGAGTATATATCAAAAAATAACGATAATGGTCAGGAAATTCATAAATTATAAAAGTATCATATCTCAAGTCACTTAATAAGGTTTGTAAGAAAGTAACCCGTTTGTAAATCCGTTCATTTTTCATCGAGTTCTGAGTGTTTTTAGTTAAATTGATGCTCACCTTCCATCTGCTGCCATAGAGAGCAGAACGTCAGCTGTACGAAGCAAGATGGCCGCCGTGTAGCTATGCTGTAGAACCCCAGATGATTCATCTAGCCTTTATATATGATATCTATGGTGGTTCCAATCATGTGGGGTTATTAGAACTCCGTGATTGGTTGGATTTCTCCTAAGGAATCATGGGAAGTATCTGTGATTGGGCAATTTCTCCTGATGAATTATGGGAAATGTAGTAAATCCATGTTTCAGCAGAAACTCCTAAACTAATCAGTTTTCTCTTTCTTTTCTGTTATGTTGTTTTTCTTTTCAAGTCTTTACTTTATAAAGACAGGATTCTTTATTTCTAGCTGGTTTTATCAGTTTTATTAATGTTTAATCATTTATTTCTATCTTTAGTTACGTTTTTCTAACTTGGTTACATCCTACTATTACTACTACTACTACTACTACTACTACTACTACTACAGAACTAGTCAGGCTGACTTCATACCTCCCTTTTTTTGCAGATTTAGCTGCTGTTGTATCAACTGAGAGCAGAGCTAACCTGCTGATTTGCGGGTTTCACTGAACCTTATTTTTCCATCGGGTTTTGCAGCGTCGTCATTTTATCCACAAACAGAAGAATCAAATTACTGATGCAATAGTTTGATTTCTGCATTTGCCCTATTACGGTTTAGATTTCTTTCACAAACCAGAAAAGCAAAACCTGGTTATGAATTTGCGTCGAGGCTGATTTTATGCATTGCTTCTTTCCAGACGTATTTCCACCTCCCAGTCAGTCACACGCTCTGAGGGAGCGGCGAGGGCAGTTTAACGCTGGTGGGAGTGTGTGTGGGGGGAGGGAGGCTGATGAAAGAGCCAGGCGGCCATCAAAAACGGGGAAATTAAATGGCATTTGACCTTGTAGAAGTCTGGAGTGTGACGCTCTGCCACAGAAGTGCAAAGCAGTTTGTGAACCTTCGGGAATAAAAAGGGGAAAGAGATCAAATCTGGGGAGCGCCGGTGTGGGGTGACAGGAGGGTTCATGCCCTTTAACCCCTTATAACGGATTCAGCTAGGGAATGAAAAGTGTAAAGTTGGACCAAAGTTATTAAGGTGACAAAACGAGTCAATGTCAAACAGGACAGGAGCATTCTTAGCTGTAATCCATTATTTCCTGTTTGAGCGGAGTCTTCCTCTATAATATGATCCATCCTCCTCCTGGTCCTGAACCTGTCGTTAATATGCAAATGTAAAATAAATAATTCATCCTTTTTGCATTTCCTACTTGTGGACTCAGCCGTGTTTCTGTGATGACGCTAACTGCAGGAGAAGGGCTGTGTTGAGTCTTTAGTGGTCAGAAATAATGCAGCTGCTGCAATCACTGGTGTTCCTGCTGCTTTATGGATTCATCTGAATTTCTGCTGTTTTATCGACTATTTACTTTAGAAAAAAGAGAAAAATACATTCATAAAAGATTCTACTCCTGGATTTATAGGATGTTTGAGTTCTAAAGGAGGCCATATGATGTACATCTCATCTCTAAATGTCACACATGTCAGAGCGATGATTACGTGATGCTGGAATTCTTTATGTCCACGAGCGTTTATTCTCTCTTTATCCACCAACAAAGGAGCAGCTCAGCAGAGACACTCAGACGGTCATCGTTATCAGCCGAGGCGAGTGTCAGTACACATCTCAACGTATCAGACGGAGGAGGCCAGATGGGGTTTGATGGAAGCTGCTCTCATGTCCAATGAATCTTTTAAAGAATTGAGAAACATAAAACAACATTCTCTTCATTTAACTTTGAACGATTTTAGATCCATTCCTGCAGATTTAGCTGAATGGGATGAATCTAATGAAGCTCCGTAGCTTTTCTTTAGGGTGAACACATGTTGACAGAACTTCTGTAGTCGTCAGTCTCTCAGAGCAAAAGGTTTGGAGAATTCTCATCGCTAACAGCTGCACGTAAAACAACCCGTAACTCAGGACTGTTCACGCTCACTCTGGGCTGAGTCTGTCTCAACTCAAACGATTCATCGAAGGATTAGAAAATGTGTTTGACTACAATTAGTCCTGAAGGCCAAACTACTAGAACCTCAACTGGTTTAGACCAGCTGACTTCACGCTGCAGCCTGGTCTAGACACGCTCCATTGAACCTCTGCAGCCCACTGATTGGTCCAGTCAGTCTCGTACCGAGCCAATCACAATGCTCTATGGGTTGGTGGGCGGGATTAGCCGATGACGGCAGAGCTTCGACTTTGAAAGTAAACAACATGGCGGCAGCTCAGGAACGGCGTTCGTTTGTCCTCAACTCTAGACGATCTCGATCGGGGTTTTTCTCTGAGACCTGAACTGATAGAGGAACTTAAGGCTTTTATTTTGAAAGAGGATTTATTGGCTGTTTTGCCGACAGGACACGGTAAAAGTTTACTCTACCAGCTGGTTCTGGTTGTTGTAAAAGGCTCTGATTGGTCCTAGCGCTATCCAATAGCATGTGAAGACAGTTTGATTGACAACCGTTCATCCCGCCCCTATGACTGACTCATTTCAATGGATTGTGGTCAGACTAGATTTAAACATGTAGTCTGGCTTGTCAGGCTACGTGTTTCAAGAGGAGAAATATTCAGGGTGCAGTTTGACTGGGGGGGATTTACCCCCCTGCTTCTGATGCCCCCCCCCCCCCCCCCCCCCCCCCCTTGGTGAGGAATCTTTCACCCCGGGGGGGGATAGACTTTTATGGACCTCTCACTGGTCCAACAGAGAAATACCCTGGCTTCTGTCATGAGCTGCTCTGGTCCAGAGGAGTAAAGGAGGTGCAGCCCCATGTGGTCTGGACGGATCCGGCTCGGTGCACGAGAAAGGGAACTCTCCAACTTCTGCTGTGAATAATCTAGAGTTAGAGCGACTCTTTATCACAAACTTCTCAGTTCGCTTCAGTTTCCAAGCGTCGCGCTGCGGGCCTTGGTTACCGTGAGCGCGTACGACTTATGCGCGCTCCTCCGACACAGTTCGGAACCACGCGTGAGTTTGCTGCGTGACCCAGACAGAACCAGACTCCTCTCTGCTCTGTCTGACTACAGGAAGTGAAACATTTGGCGCTGAGTGACGTTTCTCCTCTGGAAAACTCATCACTCTAATCCGGGTTAAACATGCACTGTAATGCACGCGTTACTGACTTTGTACCGAGTAAAATATTACTGATTTTTTTCTGTAATTCCACATTACAGAACAAAGCAATGCATTACAGTAATTAATTACTTTTGTAACTCATTACTCCCAACACTGTATATATATATATATATATATATATATATATATATATATATATATATATATATATATATATATATATATATATATATATATATATATTAGTGCAGTCAAATTTAATGCGTTAATTGTGATGATTAAATTGGAAGATATAACGCGATAAAAAAAATTAACGAAATTAATGCAACTTGTGTTTGAAGCCAGGCGGAGCGCTTGTCAGCATCAGATTTCCTACAGCTCCTTGACGCAGCCCGTGTCCTCCCTCCAGCCCACCGGATCTCATCTCTCTTCACCTGTCTCTACCCGGTAGCGGAACTCAACTCTCCGCTCCTTCCACCGTGAAAACCGAAAGTAATCGGCGGTGAAACTGGACGGTCTCTAGCCTTTAAGGTTTATTCCTGCTCCTTTCTCGCCGTACGGTCCGGTTCAGCTCAGTTCAGCAGGGAGCGGGTGTTACGGCTCCAGTCCCGGTCTGACACCGAGGTCCGAGTGGAGGTGTCAGTTCGGCTCGGTACGAGAAACCTGACTCGGACCCCTCATTGAAAACGAGGCAGACCGTGGGTCAGTTTGAACACTGCAAAAAATGATTCTCTCATAGTGTTTCCACATGTTGGAAATCTTTTATTATTATTTTAAAACAATACCCTTCTGGAATTGTACATAAAATAAACAAATAGATTCATAAAGTACTGTATTTAAAAGCTTTAAAAATGATTTTTTTAAAAACATTTTGGCATATTTCTTGGATGGACATTGTAAACTGCATGTCATTTCTTTTTTCTGAAAAGAAGCGATTAAATGCGATTAATTTTGTCCAGATTTGCGATTAATTAGTTAATTTATTTTAATCGATTCCCGGCCCCTATATAAGTAAAGTAAGTAAGTAAGTAAAGTTTATTTATATAGCGCCTTTCACAGATATACATCACAAAGCGCTTGACAATAAAAACAAAAAACAAAACAGAGAAAACATTGAAAATAAAAAACAAAACAGAGATTTGGGGGTACCAGATACAATATTTGTGGTACCTTCAGGGGATCTACGTACATTGTAAATGATGAGATATATATATACACACACACACAGACACACACACACACACACACACACACACACACACACACACACACACACACACACACACACACACACACACACACACACACACACAGAGTATGGTCTGATCTTTAGGATGTTGAACAAAGAGAATCAACCTGATCTTTAAAGGTCAGCTGGTCATCAGGTCTCAGCTGTCTCTGATGGACCAGAGACAGGAAGTCAGTCTGGACTGAGGTCTTGTGTTGGATGGTTGGTTTGGCTGGGAGGACAAGCAGTTCAGTTTTAGAGGTTGAGTTATAGATGATAAACTTTCATCCATCTCCATCTATCAGAGAGACAGTCTGAGATTCACGCTGAGACTGTGAGGTCATCAGGTGGGACTGAGAGGTAGAGCTGAGTGTCGTCAGCATAGCAGCTATAGGAGAAGCCATGTGATTGGATGATCTGACCCAGTGAGGTGTTGTATATCACAAAGAGCAGAGGTCCCAGTACGGAGCCTTGGGGAACCCCTGTGGCGAGGTGGTGCACTGCAGAAGAGTGACAGAGCCAGGATCCATTGAATATACTGTAAATATATAAGTATAAATGTATTCACACACACACATATATACAGTATATTATTTTTTTAAACAGTGTTTAGCTCTGGCCTGCGACCCACAGAAATCAGGCCCATGACCCTCTTCTGGGCCGCGACCCACCAGCTGGGAACCCCTGTCTTAAAGCATCAAAGCCATTGGGTGGAGACTGTCCTCATCACCACCTCTACTACAGAAACACACAGATGGGGGATGGGATGATGAATAGATCAAGTTATTTTTCTTTTAATTGCTTTATTCCCTCATGAGTTCTGTTTCTTAAGTACTTCAAACTGTTGTTGTTTTCCCTCAGCATAATCCTTGATTCTATGAAGGTCAGCGTTTTCCTCTAAGCTCCTTAGGAGGGAATGTGGAGCAGGTGGATTGTTCAGAGAGATGAGACGATGCTCTGCTGCTGGAGCCAGAGTGAACTGCACCGCTCTCCACTCCATCTCGCCCATCTTCTGACTGATTGTTGGGTTTTTCCTCCCTTTTGTCTCTGCTTGGACCTGATTTCCCAGTCTGTGTCCTCATGTCATGATGAGGGTTTATCTGCCTAATTAGGGCTTCATCTTTCTGGGCGATCTCTCAGAGGACGGGGATTAAGCTCCCTATCTCCACTCTGGAGCCACGGCAGGGTCAGCCAGGCCTCCTTGGCTCGCTGTGGATCGTGGAGGCTTACATACTGAAACGCTGAGTCAGCAATCCTGTTTCTCATTGTTCTGATTCCTTTAGATTGTAAGTCCTGCTGTTTTTCTGCTATTTTCAGCTAAATTCATTAATTATACATCAAAACAAGCTTTTTAGGAAACTTCAACGTTCCCTCAGTTCTAACGTTGTTCATCTCTGTAGACTTCCACCTAGAAGCATCATTTAAACTTTAAACAAGTCACCAGATTTTATTCCAACACATACTGAAGTCAGTTCATCAAATCTTCTTTATCAGTCAGGTTTTATGGTAAATGTCCTCTATTCATAGTGTTTATCACACTCCCCAAGGCGCCGTACAACACAACAGGCACACACACACTGCTAAACGACTTTTATACAACATTTCTCCTCTAATGATGTCATCACTTTAACTGAAGGTTTTGACATGTTTTCATATGTTTTGTAAAGAAGCTCTTATTCCTCCCACACCTTTTCTAGTACAAAAACACATTAAAGCCATACTCAGTAGCCAGGTAAACAAACGAGGTCTCGCTAGCTAGTTTACAGAAACACGACTCGATGCACTCACCCTTGGGACCCCGTTTTGCGACGATAACAAAGCAGAGTCTAACTCCAGCCGTAGAAACGTTCCCCCAGCTTTTCCTCTTTTCACCTCCAAACGTTTTTAGTTTCCTGCTAGCTGAAAAGGTGTTTTTGGGGGGACTCTGGTATTTTTATCTTAAAATGGAAGCGCTAACCGATGGCTAATTCGCTAATTCTGTCCTTCTTTCACTTCCGGGATGTTCAGACGGAAAATGTGTCCGGGCGGATTATTGGTGGATCCAAGCAGTGAGGAAATGTGACAGACAGACAGCTGGATTGTCCAATCCTATCGTTCGGTCCGAACCATAGGATTGGCTGAAGTTTTTAGAGAACTGCGGGACAACTACTTTATTGATTTCTTTCGGGGTTTTTTTAATCTCCACAATATATTTATGCCTATATTATGTTGGAACGTTGTTAAGAGGCTTTAAAAAAAACGTTAACCTCTACATTGTTTATCTGGCTACTGAGTATGGCTTTAAATACATCAACATGTCCAGATTGATGTTTCTCTCCTTAAGAAGGAAGAGTGACCAGATTGTCCTCCATAGGAACCCAAACAGGAAGTGTTTTGTCCAAACTGGACCTGATTGTCCTTTTAAAGGTCCCTTATTCATCCCTTTCTCCACTCTGAATCATCTCTTCTACATCTCACTAACAGGTCAAAGCTCTGCATTGCTCAAACTGAGCCTGACTTTAAGGTCAGCTGTTGTTCTTCATCCAACCTCCTGAAGATAAACTTTACTTTCTAATGGGCGGGGCAGTTCCTCTAAGCCCCACCCATCTCTCCTCTCTGCGCATTCGTGAGACGTCAGTGGGTCTTCAGGGAGTAACTTGTTGATCAACCATCTAACTGCCGTGCTTTGCTCATAGCGTCACCATGACTGTTAGCTAACAAGCTAACGTTTGTGAGGATGAGCGCTCCGTGGTTTTTAAAGGGCGGGGGCGGGGGGGCTCAGGTAGGCAAAGGTGCTCTGATTGGCTCTGTCCTCTAGAGGGGAGTGGTCTTTTCAGGGGAAAGATTTAGAAACCAGCCGTTTTAGCGTTAGCTCAAAACACATTTCCAGATTCTTTTATTGTCAGATCCCTGTAGATGTAGAACATACAGATGAATCCAAATACTCTCCCCTCAATGCTGTCATAAGAGTTACAATAAGAAAAGCTACGATACTTTAGTTTCCCAAAAATGAGAATCAGGAAGTGAAAACGTGAACACGTTTAGATCTGTGGGAGTGATCTGACTGTTAGAAGATCTGTAAAGTGGATTTTACATCATATGGGACCTTTAAGAGTGTTATTTTTACCATTTTTAGATATTTGAGGAACGTTTTATCCCATTTTTGTCTTTTTCTTCAGATCTTTTGCAAACTTCAAGTTCAGCGTGACAGTGATTCTAGTCGAATCAGGTTCTGAGACTTTATTAAAATCAGATCCAAACTTTCAAGGTGAGTTTTGAAGCTCCTTACAGTGGTGATCAGTACCTGTACGCTCAAAATCATCTCTCCACTTCGCTGACCCTCTGAGTTCATATTCAGGACTTTTATCTCTCCCCCCAGAATAAATGTGTTTTTCTTCTAAAAATAGGAACTAATGAACCAGCTGTGAAACAGGATGAAAGCATTATTGTTCTTTGTGTTTTCAGTTAGTTTCATTAAAAGTTTTACTTTCAAAACCTTTAAAATAATCTGATGAAATTCAAGCATTTTGAAGGATTTCTGTTTAAACTTTTCTCTGCTTAACTCTCAAACCAAGAAGAGAAAGAACAGAGTATTCTGTGTCATTCTGATCCATTTAGGGTAAATATTATAATACTCTTCCATCCGTCTTGTTACTGGTTTTGTCCTCCAGGCGGTGCCTGACCCCACTGTGAAATATAATATCAACGTAATAACATTTATGTTTTTATTCAAACCTCCCCAGATGCTTTAGAGTTTATTTTATTTAAAACATGTTTCCCGTGCCGTTCCTGAGATACAGGAACTCACAACAGACAAAGAGCTGCAGGTCAAAGGTTAAACTCAGAGTCCAGACCTGCAGCGTTGAGAGAACTGAAGCTGGTTTTGTGTTTGTTTTAGAAGGGGGGGCATCTCAGAGCTCTACCCGTTGTATGTTTCTTTGTGTGTTTCCAGGCGCACTGAGCAGAAACCCAGAATCCTTCGCTCTGCTGCGTCTTAAGCTCCCGTCAGGAGGAAGATGTCTGATCTGATGACCTAGCAGGCTGCAGTCGTTGGAATATTCATTTCTAAACTCAACAGGCGCCATTTTGTTTGCATAAATAATCAGTTAATTTATTAAAGTGGGAACATGGATCCTGAGAGCAGCGCTTTATGAATTTCAAGTGTTGTGGGTCTCCTTCTCATTAGAAGTGAACGGCAGCAGATGAAGGTCTGGGTCAGCAGTCGTTAGAGGAACACACCGTAACTCAGAGCCTCAGTGTCTCTAACTCCCCCCAAATAAAGCTCCATTTGTTTTGTTCTGGTCCATAAATACCATCCATCATGGAGCTGTAGCTGACTCATCAGCTCTTTGGTCCAGCTCTGGCTCTGGGATTTCACCTCCAACTCTTTGCTATCAGGAAGCAAAAATCATTCTCGAGTTATTTGTTTCAGCTCTAGATGATGAAACAGAGTCACCATTCTTCAACGATTTAAACATCTACTGGGTGGAGACAGGAGGAAGATCAGGAGGAGGGCTGATGGTCAACATGGAAAAAGACAAAGAGATATCAGATGGATGGATGATGGATGGATGGATGGATGGATGGATGGATGGATGGATGGATGGATGGATGGATGGATGGATGGATGATGGATGGATGGATGGATGGATGATGGATGGATGGATGGATGGATGGATGATGGATGGATGGATGATGGATGGATGATGGATGGATGATGGATGGATGGATGATGGATGGTTGATGAATGGATGATGGATGGATGGATGATGGATGGATGATGGATGGATGGATGATGGATGGATGATGGATGGATGGATGGATGATGATGGATGGATGGATGGTTGATGAATGGATGATGGATGGATGGATGATGGATGGATGGATGATGGATGGATGATGGAGGGTTGATGGATGGATGATGGATGGTTGATGAATGGATGATGGATGGATGGATGATGGATGGTTGATGAATGGATGATGGATGGATGGATGATGGATGGATGATGGATGGATGGTTGATGAATGGATGATGGATGATGGATGGATGATGGATGGATGGATGATGGATGGTTGATGAATGGATGATGGATGGATGGATGATGGATGGATGATGGATGGATGGATGATGGATGGATGATGGATGGATGGATGACACCTGTATAACATGTGTTTGTATAACAATAACAATATAACAGTAACACATATATAATAGTCCTGTTCCAGATGGTGATCCTCCACCAGGGGGCAGCAGAGGCCTGGAAATAGCAGGTTTTAGATGAAAGTACCACTCCTGATACTCCGTGTCACATTTAACTGAGGTTTGTGACGCGACTCCTGTGGTTGTGACCAGATCCTCTGGGTGGGGGGGTGGGGTATGGGGTGGGGGGGCGGGACTGTCCTGTGATCTACCAGAAATGCCTCCGTGATTCAATGGCAGCCCTGGTCTAGGAGACGCTAGCATGAAAACACTGATCTGAAGTGAGTTACAGACATGGCGACTCGTCCCTTCAGGGAGCGGACTCAGAAAGGTGCCGTTGTTTCATAACGACCCACTGAAGCTGTAACTTGTGGGCTGCCTGGACGCGCCGTGGCCTCCGTGTGAAACGGCTCGGGGCCGTATTGACTTTATTGTGACTGGCGTTTAAAGGCTTTCCTCCCAACGTGGCCAAGAAAACGTCCCCCGTCGCCGAGCGGCTCACAGCGAGGCCTTTCTTTAACAGGAAATGAGCCGTAATTAGCTGATAAAGAGTCAACCGCACTGCAGGAAACGCCACTACGGCGCACTGGGATCAGAGGCTGGAGGAGAAACAGATTAGGGACAAAACACCAAACAAAGGGAGCTCCAACAAAGCAGGGAGGTTTTAACATTCACTACGGAGCATCTGGATTTATTAAGCACTGCTGAGAAACATTTGTAATAAAGAGGCGAGGAAAAGCTGACGTCCAGCTCCTCGGTTCAGAGTGATCAGAAACCAGCAGGTTTCTGACTGACTGGTGACTTTAGTGGATAAATCAAACATTCAAGTAGAAGGCGACTGATGCAGAATGTTGACTTTTTTTCTTTTAGAAAACTTTACTGATCAATCAATCATTAAACACCTTCATTTATCAGGATAATAATGGTTTAAAAACAAAAAAACAGTCAAGTTCAAATCAGCTGGTGCTTCTATCAGTTATTTATCTATCATAGACCACACCCACCTGTGACATCACTCAGAGTGGGTGGAGCAGCAGTGTGTTTATAACGTCTCAGACCTTACGCTCTTTCAGCAGCAGCTTCTGTACAAAGACCGCCTCCACGGCCGCCAGACGGACGGAGAGCAGCACCAAGACAGAGGAGGAGGAGTTTGTTTGGGTCATTCTGAGGTCATCAGCTCTCAGAACCGAAGTCTGGGCTTCGCCATTAGAAACTGGAGCTATAAAACGTTTCGTTTAGAAAAGCACTTTGTGAATTCCTGCTTTAGATGAACGTGAGCTGCTCATCTAGATGATGATGGATGGAAAACCTTCTCCAGGGGAGGATTCTGGTTTCATCAGGTGAGAAGCATCAGGTCACGTTTCCCTTCTGAGGGACAAACAGCACACCTGAGGATGACATCATCAGTCTCAGATAGGGCTGGTTTAGTTGAACCTGCATCCTAATAGAGACTGATGTTTATCTCTAGAAAGCTGGGCGTTTAGTTCTAATCAGAGTCTTCTGCCAACCAATCAGATCCTTTCATTTAGAATGAATGACTCAGTTTAGTGTAGCTGAAAACAAACAAGTAGCCCTGAAAGTGAAGGACGCCACTTCAACATGACTCAACCATCTCTTTAAATAGTTGCGTTGCTGCTGAGTTTAACGTCTCTGCTGCCGTTTTAAAGGTTGACTTCTAAAGATCTGATCAACCATCGCAGTGAGAGGAGAGACGGAAACTTCTCTCTGCCGTGAAGCAGACTTCTAAAGCACCTCCTGGGGTCTTGTTAGAGCTGGTGCCTCCGTCTCCTGCAGTAAACAAAGCCCACACACTGAACCCTTTGACCTTCACCAGTTGTGTTTGTGCAGCCTGAGCTGTATGGGCTGGTGTTCAGAGGAACGTCTGCATCGTAGCGTTCAGCCAGCTGAAGACCTGAAAGCTTCTCTCCTCCCCTCGTTGGTCCTCTCTGCTGCTGAAGACTGAGTTCTACCCTCTCAGTGGGCGCTTGGCTCATCTAGACCCTCTGCTGGTCTCCTTCTGACGCCGATTTCGGCTTCGTTTTTAGAATTTGCTGCAGCTGTGTTTTCCTCTGTGTCACTTGTAATAATAGTGATCCTTTAACTTTACACGCTGTGCTTTAATCAGGTCAGCGTTGTAATCTAAACTCTTGAGGGCAATCAGCATGTTGTTATCATTCAATTCAAACCAAAATGTGCAAAAGTAGCACCTCGCTGAGCTGTTGCTGCATGGCTAAAGCCTGAAATCAGCTATTAGCAGCACACACAGAGACATGAATGCCTTACGCTGTTTGTAACTAGTAATTAATTTACAGGACTTCATAGTCTGGTTGCATCATTAGTGCTGGAAGTGGATCGCTTCATTCTGTTGATCACACTGAACAGTGGAAGTGTGAAGATGTCCAGTCAAAGACAAGGTCCTGCTGCACAGATTGAATTAGGTGAAACGTTTTATTGATTTTAATCAAACGTCTAGAATTCCCTTAAAGTGCCTGTGACTCCATATTTAAATGACTTTATATTAAACAGGTGTAATCTTTGATACCTCTAGATCAGCGTTGCACCATTAGAACTCAAAATACGCTGTAATTATTTCCTAAGGAGAAACTCAGAGATCAGAAGAAAGCGCCGCCTTCCGGTTCTGCTGGGTTTCTCCTTATTTGGCAGCCTGACACTTCTGCTGCAGCAGGGGGCAGTGTCCAGTAGGGGGCGGTGCCCAGTAGGGGGCAGTGTCCAGTAGGGGGCAGTGCCGTCGCGTGAAAGAGAAACGAAACTGAAACTAAACACTACACGGTCTATGGGCAATGGCGGCGGCACTGCCTCGCTCCAGGTGTCGTGAACGTGCATGTGGGCGGAGAATTGACCATATAAGCAAGTCCGGATCACTATGACCTCATAGCGGGCTGGAGTGAAAAAAACTGTTTGAAACCTGGGTCTGAAATCTGGAAGAGCTTCTCACTGGCTGTACTAGGAGACAGATGGACGCCGTTTTTTGCTCTTTCTGGCAGGTTGAAGGTGAGAACTCAACGTTGCAACATGATAGATAAGTCAGGAAACATGGAAACCGATGTCATGGGACCTTTAAAGAAAACAAGCTGCTTCACTGCCTTTTATGTCAGATTCAAACGTGTTCAACCAGCCACTCAACAAGACTCATTACTGTTCTCAGGTCAGTGTTTAATATTTACATACAGATGGGAGTCACCTGAATCAAACACCTCTGTCACCATTTCACTGGTTTAGATGGTGAATAAAATCACTGATATATTGAATTACTGTATACATTATACATCTTCACTGTCACAAGTAGCAGCTGCAGCACAACATTCAGACGGTAGAGTCAAAGAAATACACTGGAAATGTGTTGACATCATTCAACACCAAAAGAGCTACTGCAGCTTCTTTAGCATGCTTTACCTGTGATCAGTGTTTAGCTACATTCTAGTGACAGTTCATCATTTTGTAGCTCAGGTTAGTGGTGTTTTAGCTGGTGGTGTTAAAGACATGTTTAGCTAAGTTTTAGCTTTAGTGTATAGTGGCGTCAAAGTGATGTTTTAGCTGTGCTAAAGGCTGGGGCTTACAGGAAACATCCGCACTGCGTTGTCTACGAGACATGATTTTAATGTTCATGGTAAACTAAACCACAAACACTCACTTTTACTAAAAAGCAGACGCTCCTTTCATAAAACAGAACTAAACCCAGCCCAGGATCTGTTATTTTAAAGAGACAAGGAAACAATCAACCAATCAAAACCCAGGGACTTTGATACTTTTCTCTTACTAAGGCAAACATAACTTTTGTGTCTATTTTTGATACAAATAAAAAAATCACTATAAAACCATTTTTACATTTTGTCAAATAAAAAACGACATTGTTGTGGCCCAAGAAGACTTTCAACATGGACATTTGACCCCATCTAGAGAAAGTTTAGACACCCCTGACTTACAGGGTTGAAGACACAGTTTGGACATTTGTAGTTGCTTTTAGCACTTTGGAGTTTCTGTTATTGTTGTTACAATATTTTAATGTCATTGCTTTTAAAAGCAGGTTCGTCTTGAATATGAGATTATGGGTCTTGATGAGGAAATCCTTCAAAGTATATTATTACTTTTTAATATTAATACTTTTTGCAGCTGCTTTAACAAACAAGGTCAAATGTTCAGTTAAATATAAATCTTAAAGGATTTTGATGATTTTCAGTAAATCTGACATGACTTTGAGATTGATTATTTTTATTCACAGGCCCGGGGCTTTTCTGTCAGATGACTCTGTGAACAAAGTATGTTCTCCATCAGTGTGAGCTAATCAGAGTGGATCCACCCCTCTCTCCCAAATCCACTCAGAGGAATTCCTCTCAAACTAAAGTGTCACTGTACCTTTGTGGAGATGTTTGAGCAGAGCAGGAACGATGACATTGATCAGTCAGAGAACGATGCTTCACATCAGAATCAGACTTCCCGATTCATGCGTACTGAAAAGATCAAACTAATAAATACTCTGCAATATCCATGCGCTGATTGGGTTTGATTTAATCTTGCATTTACTTTCTTAGGATTTTAACTGCTTCTTTATTAAGGAAATTTTGGGGCATTCTGAAGTGGGTTTCCATCACTTTTTCATTAGATTACCTGTTAGTTAACCTCTACAGTTAGAACTCTATATTACCTGTTAGTTAACCTTTACAGTTAGAACTCTATATTACCTGTTAGTTAACCTCTACAGTTAGAACTCTATATTACCTGTTAGTTAACCTCTACAGTTAGAACTCTATATTACCTGTTAGTTAACCTCTACAGTTAGAACACTATATTACCTGTTAGTTAACTTGTACAGTTAGAACTCTATATTACCTGTTAGCTAACCTCTACAGTTAGAACTCTTTATTACCTGTTAGCTAACCTCTACAGTTAGAACTCTATATTACCTGTTAGTTAACCTCTACAGTGAAGGAATCTGCTCTGTTTTATGCTGCAAAAGAGAAACTGTGGTTACCCCCGGGGTCCTTCGTCCCAGGTTCGTATTGCTGAGGAGTAATACTTATCAGGCTGGTAAGAATGAAGAGTCAGGAGACCGTTCTGCGCAGAAGGGGGAATCTTTATTGCTCACAGCAGCGTGATACAAAGATTCTGACTTTTGCCAGTCATGCAGGTTCTATATAAGCATGGTAGATCAAAGGGAAGGAAGGGAGCTACTGGTTGCACAATGTTTACCAGCAGTTCAAAGTCTCTCAGGACACGGTCACCTAGTCCCTCTGCTCTGTTGACAGTTTTGGTCAAAGTGTGGGAGCACATCCTTTTGAATGTGCACGTACTTTGTACAAAGTTGAAAACACAGGAACACAATGTGAGCATAAGAAGTCCACAATTCCCCCTTTTGAACTATGTTAATAGTTCAATATGGCGCAGTAAAGCACAGATATATAGCCAAGCTGGAACATCTCCTCTGGGTCTTTTCAGTTATAGGTGAGGAGTAAAACAGTCATGGCAGCCACCCTGCCCTGGGTCGGCCTTCATCATCTGTGGCACATCGTCAGGAATACATCACAGCCTGAACGAGAAAAGAGAACAACAGTGAAAACAAAATCAAGAAATCACAAAACCAGAAAATGTAAAAGCATAAAAACTTAACAAAAATTAGAGACTATCCGGAAACAGTGAGCAACTCTCAAAGCTAAACCAACATCCCTGCAACCGTACTGAATCAGAAACTCTGAAACAGGAAATCTCAACCCATATATGCATTCCCTGCACCGAAATGAAGAAGAAGAGCTCAAACAAAATCGACGGCGTCAAAAATGAATCCGCTATACCCGGAGTCACCAGAGTCGCCGCCAGAGTCGCCGGAGCCGGTAACGGTGGAGTCCAATGGGGGAGCTGTGGTAAACAAGTCACCAAGACCGTAGAGTAGGGGCATCTGAAGGGAGGGGTCAGGACCACGAGATTCAGGGGATAGGGCAGTAACAATCAAACGCTGAATAAGGGCTCTAATGCACGGAATGCAGCAGCAGCCGCAAGTGACCAGAACAGCTGCAAACACAGAAAGAGAAAGAAGGACGGACAAAACTAGATCTTTATATTTACCAAACACATCACCCCAAGAGTCGAAAAAGGTCATGTCCACGCCAGAGTGTTCCTTCATCTTGTTAGTCAGAGCAGTCAGGCCAGTAATAGCCTTGGTCAGCGAACCATCCGGGGCAGTATTATTAGGGATGAAAGTACAACAATCCTGACCAAAAATACTACACACACCCCCTTTCTCAGCCAACAAAAGGTCCACGGCAATACGATTTTGAAAAGCCATCAAGGAGGTGGCTGAGAGCTGTGCATGCACAGCCTCCAAGCCATCTCTGGTGAAGTTGGCTAACAACTGAACATTAAAGTGTATGTAATTAATCCTATCAACATTCTTATTGGGGGTCACAGGGAAAAATGCAGAAATAATAGGCAAATTCTCAAAACCAGCGGCAACTTGGTCAACCAACTTATACTGATCCGGAACCCCGCGAGGGACCCCAATGGCGTC
>SSNR01000117.1:14090-69919 GCA_006937965.1 Callopanchax toddi
TCTCAAGGCTATGGATGTTGTAGGACTGTCGTGGTTGACACGTCTCTGCAACATTGCGTGGTCATCGGGGGCAGTTCCTGTTGAGTGGCAGACCGGGGTGGTGGTTCCCATTTTTAAGAAGGGGGACCAGAGGGTGTGTTCCAACTATAGGGGGATCACACTCCTCAGCCTCCCTGGAAAGGTCTACTCCAGGGTACTGGAGAGGAGGGTCCGGTCGATAGTTGAACCTCAGATAGAAGAGGAGCAATGTGGTTTTTGTCCTGGTCGTGGAACTGTGGACCAGCTCTTTACCCTCGCTAGGGTGATGGAGGGGTCATGGGAGTTTGCCCAACCAATCCACATGTGTTTTGTGGATTTGGAGAAGGCTTATGACCGTGTCCCCAGGGACACCCTGTGGGGGGCGCTCCAGGAGTACGGGGTGGATGGTCTTTTGTTAAGGGCCATTCAGTCCCTGTACCAGAGGAGTGTGAGTCTGGTCCGCATAGCCGGCAGTAAGTCGGACCTGTTCCCAGTGAGGGTTGGACTCCGCCAGGGCTGCCCTTTGTCACCGGTCCTGTTCATAACCTTTATGGACAGGATTTCTAGGCGCAGCCGTGGTGTGGAGGGTGTCGAGTTTGGTGACAGGAGAATCTCGTCTCTGCTTTTTGCAGATGATGTGGTCCTCCTAGCTTCATCAGGCTCTGACCTACAGCTCTTGCTGGGGAGGTTCGCAGCCGAGTGTGAAGCGGCTGGGATGAGGATCAGCACCTCCAAGTCTGAGGCCATGGTTCTTGGTCGGAAAAGGGTGGCTTGCCAACTCCAGGTCGGGAGAGAGGTCCTGCCTCAAGTGGAGGAGTTCAAGTATCTCGGGGTCTTGTTCACGAGTGAGGGAAGGAGGGAGCGGGAGATCGACAGGCGGATTGGGGCAGCGTCTGCAGTGATGCGGACGCTGAACCGGTCTGTTGTGGTGAAGAAGGAGCTGAGCCGGAAAGCAAGGCTCTCGATTTACCGGTCGATCTACCTCCCAATCCTCACCTATGGTCATGAGCTTTGGGTAATGACCGAAAGAACGAGATCGCGGATACAAGCGGCCAAAATGAGTTTTCTTCGCAGGGTGGCCGGGCTCAGCCTTAGGGATAGGGTGAGGAGCTCGAACATCCGGGAGAGACTCGGAGTAGAACCGCTGCTCCTCATGTCGAAAGGAGCCAGCTGAGGTGGTTCGGGCATCTTGTTAGGATGCCCCCTGGACGCCTCCCCAGGGAGGTGTTTCAGGCATGTCCTGCCGGCAGGAGGCCCCCGGGTCGACCCAGGACACGCTGGAGAAAATATATCTCTGGTTTGGCCCTGGAGCGCCTTGGGATCCTGCCGGAGGAGCTGGTAGAAGTGGCTGGGGAGAAGACCGTATGGAGCTCCCTAATTTGGATGCTGCCCCCGCGACCCGGACCCGGATAAGCGGAAGAAGACGAGACGAGACGAGAAAAAAAATCATGTGACATCATGTAGTTTAAACAAAAGACAAAACTTACAAGAACAAAACACTAAGAGAAAAAGTTTTTTAAGTTGAACTGTTTCTGACTTGATGGGAGTTTTCACCTCCATTATGATAATATATCAAACTGTAAAAGTAAAAAGGGTAATTTGTGGTTTGATGGGTAGAAAAATGAAATTTCTCATACGATTCAGCCTTTACAGGAAACATAGAGCTTTCAGCGTCTCACCACTAGGTGAGAGGACATGTCACTCCTGCTAAATAATTACATTTAGGTGGAGAAACAGTGATGTGATGGAATCCAAAAGACAGCAGAACCAAATCGGTCAGGATTTTTTAAAAACCAAAAGCAAAATACAAATATTTTCTAAATGAACACATTTCCACATAAAACAATGTAATAAATGTTGGCTTTGACGTAAAAGTACAAGCTGATCAGAACAGACATGATGAAATGTATTTTTAAATTACATGTCACAAGGGTTGTCACTGAACATATTAAATACTTTTTCCATGTGAAGTGCTGTCTAAGTGCAGAGACGCAATCAAAATATTGTCGTCTATGCAATGACCCAGGGCTAGATATACACAGATGTTACTTTATTTTGTAATAAGATAATCCACATCCCCAGGGCAGGCACGTACTCATGGTGTTTTTCAAAACCTCTGTTCCCAGCAGAGAAAAGGCAGACCTCATATGGCTAGAGATCAGAATAACTGTGACCTTCTCAGAATCAACTGCTCCCATCAGAAAGCAGAAAAACTCAAAGTGAGCTCCTATCTGTTATGACTAGCCTCCATTTATATATATCTGGAGCTGCACAGTAGTGATTATTGCTGCTAGACTTCCTCTGATAATGGACGATCAAACTCACACGTCCAATGTAATGGTGAATGGGTTTGCTCTATCCATTCTGTGACTGGAAAAGGACAATCACACATCATTATTCCCTAAAAAGAACAATAGGAGAAAAATCCCAATTCCACCTTTGACTTTTTGGAAGTGTTTGCCCAAAGCTTCCCAAAAGAAAAAGCTCTTGATAAAAACAGTTAACTTAGTGTTATATAAGATGTTATGAAAAGGAAACAAGTCCATTTTTAGCTGTCTAGATCAAGAACATCTCAAAAACATTACTTTTATGGGGGGTGGATGTAGGGTCAGTACCAATTAATATGTTTGAGGCTGCAGCCCTGACAAGTACATAGCTGGAACACCAGGAACGGCATGTCTTTCACAGAGAGAATGTATTAAAAAAAAACCATCCAGACTTCAATACAAACTCTTTTTCATCAGCTTTCTCAGTTTTTCTTAACAGGAGTGGTACTGAAGGTCTTTTCTGCCAACGCAACACATAAGTGCTCATTTTAGACCCTTTAAATTACATCCCAGAATCATTACCGACCTGTCATGTGTGCTTCCGCAAGAAAAATGGCAAATAATACAAACTAGAAAAACAAAACAAGAAAAAAGTGGCTACAAAATCTTCAATAAATCTGTAAAGTGTGAAAAACGAGACATTTAGAGAGATTTTTCTATGTATTTGATTTCTCATTCATAAAGCTGGTCGATCACTTTGGGATCTTGGGATGGAAACTAAACCTGCAGCAGAGCAGATTAGATTTTCTGCATGAAAAATCACCAAACGTTAATGTGCTACAACTCAGTGCTTTTAGAAAATATAAAAACTAAACATTGATGAAAGAATACAGTTTCAGCATTAGAAGGTCTGTTGGGTTGCATTATTGTTATTGGGTTAAAGAAAATATGTGCATTATGGTTATTAAAGAATAGTTTTAATAATGTCATGATAATGATGTTTGTTGCAGCAGAAATAGCTTCTGTTAGGAATGTTTGATATATAATTATATGGTAGCTGTGAAACACATTCACTCACTTGTTTTACTTTTTCATTGATGAATATACGTTTACTCATAGGAACCCCTGACTTATAGCTAAAGGTCTCCATAATTGGCTGCACAAATTGCAGCAAAACATTTAAATAATAAAAAGCTCCAAATAAAAATAAATAAATAAATACATTTTCACAAGTTATGCTCTTTGGATGAAAATAAAAGGAAGATATGTTCAGCCCAAAGACACCTTCAAATGATCTACAATAACTTTGCAGATCACAAAGACTTTGCTTGCAGATGTAATTTTCTAAGTTTCATCCTAAAATCTTTATGAAAATTTAAACATACCTCAAGTTGTAGAACTTTCAGATTGTAGCAGATTATAAATTATTTATAGTTTGAACAAATAGCTGTTCTTGGTGTGTTAAAGAAAGACAGAGTTTTTTTTACACAGTCTGAAACTTTTTCTAAAGTAAAAAAATACTTTTTGAAATTCAGATTTTTGATAAGTGCTTTTAAAATAATGATGTATTTGTTGCCATATCAGAATATTATTTATAATTTTACTTTTTAGAAGTATGTAAAAAGACAATAATTTATGGAATGCCGGGCGAGTCAAGGTGAAATCAACTTTGATTTAGTTTGACGCAGTTCTTGGAAGGGAAATGATCACTGTGTTAGCCTTGGTATGACGGTCATCCTCCTGTAGTTCTATTTATCTCAACAGTAAGAGACGTTTTCTTACACAACAAATCTTCTCAATGCTTTATGCTCGAATCAGTAGACGGATGTTACCCAAGAGCATCCAGTTGTTGTTTTCACACAAGTTCATGAAGCTTTGATGCTCATGAAAAATGGTCTTTTAAAAACCCTGGTCTGAGCTCTCGTTCCTTTTCCAGAGCAACCTGTCATCCCTATGGGGATTTTTCTGGCTACAGTCTAATCCACTATTAATTCACAGTGATGTTATTATTGTCCCTTTCCAGGCTTAGAAAAATTAAATAAACGAGGATGGCCATTTTTTTTTTTTTTTTTTGCTGCTTAGAATAGTTGTCAACAAACACATAAAATATTAGTAGCCTTTTATGATTGTTTTATTCAAAATTTACCTTAGGAATAGCTATTTTCTCTGATTATTTGTTGCATTTCTCTTGAAATCCTACACAAAGGACAGCCAGAAAAATTGACAGGAATGGTATGAGGTGTGACGTCACACCTTAACTGCAGAAACGCACAACAGCTTAGAGCTGTCATCGACTTTAAGAGTAGCTTTAAAGCAAATCAGCATCCCTCACTGGTGACTGATGCGCCACCATCACCTAAACTGTGATTTACTTCAGGGCAGACAAAGCCAGCCACAGTGCGTTTCCTACATTATTTGCTGTGCTTTCATGCTTTAGACAGATTCTGCTGGACTGTAAGTGACAGTTTGGACAAGTTATGGATTATAATTGGTAGTGAAGTGAATTTATGTGAGACCTTCTTGGCATGTGATGTTTGAATGTTTTGCATTCCAAATGGATCTGAACAGCTCAGTGAACACATAGCCAAGTCAAAAGGATTTAAAATAATTAATGATTTCAACCTCTGTGAACTGATTTTTCAGGATACACACCTTTCCAAACATCTTCCCTGCTGGATTCATTTCCTCCTATGAGATTTAAAAAATATACATTTTGTCCTTTTCGACTGTGAGTTTAAAAATTAGCAAAGCAAAAAATACTTTCAGTATCAAATGTTGGATAAGATTTGAGTTCAGTCTTTCACCGGCCCTCACCTTTATCATCAGTTAGAAGTTTTCTTTCATTTCTAGAAGTACACTAATAGTTGACTCCAACAAGTTTTCTTTTACTAGAATAAGTTCTGCACACCTTCAGACACCAGTGTTTGTAGAAATGTTCAGATTCAGGTTGATTTATTTATTAATGTCATTCAACAGACTTTATACAACAAAATACTCAAACCACCATAAATAAATAAATTAATTCATTCATTCATTAATACACATCTAAAATCATACTGTAGAGTTTAAACTGAACATGTGAGCCTCATAACCTCAGGGAGGAAGCTGTTCCTCAAGCTTGTTGTCTGTGCTTTGAGTCTGCTCAAGCCTTTGCCTGAAGAAAAGAGGGTGAGCTGGTAAGGTAAGGTCTCTCATGATATTCTTTGCTCGGGTTCCGCATTTGCGGGTGTAACTCTCTTCTAAAGAAGTCTACCACTACTTTTTTTTGCCACATTGGTCCTAAGGTTGTTTGTCAAACAATAATCAGCTTGAACTCCATCCATCCATCCATTTTCTGTAGCCGCTTATTCCTCCACAGAGGGTCGCGGGGCAGCTGGTGCCTATCTCCAGCGGTCAAGGGGCGAGAGGCGGGGGACACCCTGGACGGGTCGCCAGTCCATCGCAGGGCCACACAGAGACGAACGAGACAAACAACCACACACCCACTCACACCTAAGGACAATTTACCAGCCCAATTAGCCTGACAGTCATGTCTTTGGACTGTGGGAGGAAACCGGAGTACCCGGAGGAAACCCACGCATGCACGGGGAGAACATGCAAACTCCACGCAGAGAGGCCGCAGAGCCGGGACGCGAACCCACGACCTCCTTGCTGCGAGGCAACAGTGCTAACCAGCTGCGCCACCATGCAGCCAGCTTGAACTCCCTTTAATAAATAAACTTCTTGTTGGAGATTAAACCAACAACAGCAGTGCAATCTGCAAATCTTCCAATGTGACTGCAGGATGTTTTGCAGAATCGCCACGTACAGGAGGGTGCTCAGGATCCATCCTTGTGGAGCTCCAACATTGAAGGTTAAGGAAAACAATTGAGGTTTAATTGACATGGACCAAACTTGTTTATAACAGTGAGTATTCTGGTCTGTTGTCAGCCTCAGAGGGAGAAGTGTGTGTTTGTGATGTCAGTTTTTGTTGCTTTTTATGTTTCCTATGGTAGTTAAAGCTAAAAGGTCAGCGGGAGTAACTTCTTTTAATATTTAAATGCATTTGCAAAAAACAAAATATTATCAGCCATACTTTAGTCAAATGAAGAAAATCAGAATGAGCTACCTGCTACTTTCACCATGAGCTTTAGAAATGTAATAAATTCATGCAAACATTCCTGATGATTTTAGTTTGATTAAATCCATGTAAACAGATCTTTTTTAATGGTTTAAAACAAACATGAATGTCTGTTTTTTTATAGCTTTACAGAAATACAAAATATAAAGCTGGCTAAACACATCCACACACACACACAAAGCAGCTTTAGATTACTTTTGTTGTATTCCTTTAAGGTACAACAAAAATGCATGAATCATTAAGTCAAGGTTGCCTATAAAACACCCACATCCCTGGTGTATGTATTCAATATCGCTAAACTAGTTGTTTATTCTTTCTCAGTGCCTGTAAGGCTGCAGTAAATAAACTCAAAGGTCTTTTTTTTCTTCTTCTTCAAATCTTAAAAGAAAAATAAGTTTTAGGTGAAATTTCAGACTTTTCTGTGAATCCCTTGAATTCTCGTGAATCCCTCTGCAGCCTCTGCGTTTAGACGCACTAGAGAAGCGTAATACAATTGATGGAGTGGAATCCTTTTTTTAAAATAAAAGTTATTATCAGCAAGGACACACAGGCCAGCTGAGTGTGATTTGCATTTCAGGCAGAGAGTTCAGCTGTCCACTAAAACGAATCAGGGCTTCATTATGCATACGCACATTTTATGCCCACTCTTATGTACGTCCACGTTCTCCTTACTAAAGGTGTTCAGTCACACTACACTCTGGACTCAACTGTTGGAGTGTTTCATTTAATAAGAAAAATTTGCATAATTTAATTTAATGAATTTTCATGTCAACCTAAAAACAAGGCAATGCTGGACGACTGAAAATAATATTAAACTACTGAGAGCACACACACAAACACACACACACACACACACACACACACACGCACACACGCACGCACGCACGCACACACACACACACACACACACACACACGCACATGCACAGACAGACACTGAAAAATGTTCTAATTATAAAAAGGCAATATGAAGTTTATTTGCATCAAATACTGATGTTACACACAAAAAAAGGCCTGTTATGGTTGATTTTGTGGTTAGAGAATAAATAATGTACAGTGTGTGTTTCTAAAATAACTTTGCATAGAACTTTGATGCATTTTGATTTGAAAACTTCCCCTGTGGAAATCACAAAGTGCAATGAGAACCTCAAGGATCGCGAAGGAAAATATTTCTGAAGCAAACTGGAGAGCACAGTTTTAAAAACACGTCAGATGGGAAGTCGTTAAACAGAGGAGCAACGTTTCTGTTCCAAAAAATGGTTTTAAATAAAGGCAACTGGACTTATTTGGTTCTTTGAAGACATTTCTGTTGGTGCAAAAAAAAAAAAAACATTGTAAAATTCCAGCTGACAGACTTGTATTTGTGCTGATAATTTCATCTGCAAGTAACCTTAAGATTAGGTGAAAATAAAAGGGTAATGCAAAAGTTGCAACCATGCAAATGATGATTGTATGAATCATGACAATGTTGAGATTTAAATTGTTTTAAGATGACAATAATCCACTTTGGTCTTGACGCCACATGGACTAGTTGTTTGCCCATCAGATTGATCAATAAACTCTTATATTCCTCACACTGAGGTCATTCTAACACCATCTACAGTACAAACAGTAACATAACTTAACCGTCAAACTGAAATTCACTTAAAGATTTTTACCATCCATTGATAGGACCACTGGAAATTATTACTCTAAAATCATTCATGAAATTCCCCTCATGTGATCTTTTGGACACCCTGCAGGACTTCTTGTGTTTGATTTCCATCCAATAAACCCTGTTAGCTTCACTTTACCAGCATAAAAAATCCTCAGTGTGATTTATTTTCACCCACAGTCTGAAATTTACTTTGGGTCAAAAGACAATTGCAGCCACAAATGAAAACCCTTTCAAGGTGACAGATGATAAAGGGTGTGGAGGCTATAAGGGAAACATTAGGCTCTCGACTCAAAGCTGAGCTAAAAATAGATTAAAGGGTCAGTTCACTCTTGCTGAAGATGCATCTGAAAGTAGCTTATCTTTATTTTATTTGATACAATAGATGCAGCAGGCCTTCCCTATTCATGAGTTTGAGCCACAATGAACCAAAATGAAAAAAATTCATCCCTTTATGGCTTCAGACAGTTTGAGACAAACACTGTGGTCAACTGACTTCTCAGCAGAGGTCTAATTTTTGCAGTGAAAGAGATTAAATGAATGCCTCCTAAACTAAACACAGCAATCACACACTTGACTGGAAACGAGAACAAATACTTTATTGTTCATTGAGAACACAAACCAGCCAGTGTTTTTCTGTTATAAATCATTACATGTCCACACTGGTCTCAGTGATCAACACTGGCTGTAACCATGGCTTACACTAATTAATACTGATGCTCATGTAATAAAAAAGAGGGGTTGAGTTAAAAGCATCGCCAAGAACTGAGAATATCCTGAGGTCCCATCGGTGATTTAGTATTGATTCACCATCTGACACAAACTGAAAGTTGGGCCTTCAAAGAGACAGAGAGGATGAATGGGAAAACTGAACGAAATGCAGGAATAAGCAGTTTAGTGCAAAAAAAAAAAGGGGTGGTGGGAAAACTAACTAGCTATGATGGTCTGGTGGCGTTTTGCTGTGTTTTTACCTGTTGCAGTAAATTGCACAATCAGGTCTGCTGGCTGTAGCTTTGAAGAGAACTGTGCCGTTTGACTGGAAACTACAGTCAAGTTAAAACAGGCCGTGAGATCAAACATTTTTAGTTTAAAGGCAAATCTGTCTTTTTAAATGCAATATATAAGTTCATATATATCCCTTAAGACCAGAGGGATTTACCTGAAGCTCTTTTTTTCTCTTTTATCTTCTAAATATGTTCTGCTTTACTTCTCTAGTTAAATCGATATCTGGTTTGGCCTAGCCACACTAACGCCATTAGTAAAAATGCCAGTATTTAAACTATACATTTAACTTTACTTGAGTCATATTATTAAGTTGTGTCAAAAAGGTTTTGTCACATTTTACTTTTATTCCTTAGCAAAACAAAACTATTCTTATAAATATCTTCTAAAATTAGTGATGTAAATGTAAGATAGATAGATAAAGCATCCAGTAGCAGTTTACCTACACAACAACACACACATAATGCACACAGTAAAGGTTAAACCAGAAAGAAAACAATTAGGATACTGATTTCAAGCAGTATTTTAACACTACTTAAAGTTAACCAAAGGGACTTTGTGCCAAAGTGAAATATGACACCTTGACATGTATTTTGAGTGATGACTCATTGTGTCCCCTCTCTGTTAAAGCTGAGAGGAGTTAAACAGTCTTATAGACACTGGAACAAATGAGTTTTTAGGTTTTTCTTTTGAGCTCTGTCAATAATCCTAACACACTCATTCTCCTGATGGCTGGGCTGTGCAGAGGATGCTGGATGTGACTGCATGCAGCAAGAAGGTTGCAGGTTTGCTTCAAAGCTATGTCCACTTCCTCTCGGTGTGGAGTTAGCATGTTCTCCTCATGCATGCGGGGTTCCCTCTGGGCACTCTGGCTTCAACACACAGACCAAAAGCATGCATGTTAGGTTAACTGGTAAAAGCTAAGACCAATGAATATTTTTGTCTCCTCTTTTGTGGATGAAAATTTACAGAAAATTCCATTCATTTCATTTCACTCACTAATCACATCTTTGTGACCTTTTGCCCTTAAACCCAAATAGATCTGATTGGAGGGCTTTTGAAATGAGTCAGAAGAGTTCTTGAGGTTTTTTTTTTTTAGCATATCTATTGTTTTAGTAGCCTACTTATCACCAGTCACATGCTCTAACGTGTGCAATTTGTTTTCTGTTTACTGTTTAACGAAAAGGACAAAGTGTTGGATCAGTTAGCGTTTATTATGAAAACTGTGTATAATTTTAACATTAGATACATATAGTTTTTGCATTTTTGTGCAACACAATGTGTGAAAACATATGTTTTTGTCTCCTGCCTGTGTGGCTGAAACAAAAGAAAAGTAAAAAATGCTGGATTAAGATCATTTATCATTATTTTCTTCCTTTTGTAATAATTAATAGGGGTTATTAAATATTACCTAATAACCCACTCCTGTTTTAAAAATGTCTTGCAGCTGAAAAAGCTGGAAAAGTTAAATTAAAAAATGCAGTATACTGGATGGACTTTTGATTTGTGATGTAAGCTTTCAACGTTAGGATCTGTAACATAAGCACCATGCATCCAGTTCCTTTTTCATCATGTTCAAAGTGTCAGGAGGGCTGGAGAGACCATCCCAGCTGTCACAGAGCGAGAGGCAGGATACACCCTCAACAGGCTGCCAGAGGGAGCACCGTGCTCCGCAGGAAGGAAACCGCCTGAGCGAGAAAAACTGGCAACTCGTCCATGAAAATGAGCCTTTCAGGGAGCCTTTATTAGCATGAACCCAAACAGAATTTAAATGACTCTTTTGCATCCTAAACACAATACATATGAACGTTCAAATGACTTTGTAAGCAGTAATAAGACATTTTTTACTCTCGGCTGTCAAAAGAACAAAAAGCTGTGATTTTTTTAGTACATGAAAAAAATGTGTTTTTGTGACAAATTGAATGAGTAAAAGTAGTTTCGAATAGAGTAAAGGCCCCTAGACAGCAATGTTTCACCCACATGAGAGCTTCCATTTACTTTGTCTAATTAGACCTATTCTCAACACTGCGTAGGTGTGTGTGTGTGCACCTGTGATTGATTGACATCTGGCACATTTCTCTGGAGGATTTCTGTACCAGTGAGGGTGGGACAGCTCACACTTTTTTTAATTGTGCTGCATCTGTGCAACAGTGGCTGAACAGATGTGATAGCAAAATGTTTTGAGCAGGAAGAAAAGTGCATCATTCAGCTTTATGCATCAAAATGTGTTGATCTAAAGCAAGGTAATTGTTTTATAATACAGGCTTAATTTTCAGCTGACCCTCTCTCTTCATTATGCTATTATTGGTCAAAAGGTGAAAGGTGAGTGATAATGTTTTTGTCTATCCTATGATGGATTCTGGTGAAACTCACAGAAAGTAATCCATGACAACTACACTTGATTACCTTTTGAAAGCAATCAAATTCAAGATGGCCACCACAGCTAATCAACATTAGCATTCACAAAAATGGCAGTATTTCAGTTTGCAGATTTTGAGCTGAAATGTAAAAAAGTCATTCACATTTTCTGAATGCTACTCATTCTAGAATATCCTTGAAAATATAAATATTACATAAAATGTTTCTGTTTACTATTTGATTAAACCTGTTTACTGTCAGTAAATGATCTCATGAACCACTGAAGGCATTTTAATGAAACTCAGAAAATCTTCATCAGATGTACATCAGTGACACAACTAGACAGAGGAGTGTAACGTTGAAGTTGAAGCCAAAATAAACCAAAACACATCCTAGTCCCTAACCCTAACCCTAATCCTCATATAGAAACTAAAGGGCCCTTTTCCTGTGTGCAACCTAAAAACGCACCTTAATTTTTTTCCAGGTGTGAACTCATTTGTATTTATGTTAAATTGCTCTTTCCCCTTTGTTCAGTTGGTATTTAAAACAAGATTGGGTGCAGCTAGATGGGACTTCCTGTCATGGCGGAGAGTGTTAAAAGGCCCCAAAATCACCAGACCATTTAACAGTGAAAATATTAATCTACAGGGTAGCAAAAGAAAAATAAAAAAATTATATTCTAAAGAAAATCAGCAGGAACACAAGTGATGGCAAAGAGGAGGAGAAGAAACCAATAACTGCAAATACAAGGAAAAGTGATTACTGGAATGAGAGTCAGCTGAATTGATTGATTCCTTGAATGAAGGTGTGTAAGGTGCTAAATTACTTTGACACAGGCGACTAACAAACAAGGCTGCATAAGAGAAAAGAGTATGACACTTTGAGCCCCACATCCTGCAGACACTGGCTCCAAGAACTAATCAAACACAAAACTGGTCACAACTCAACTCTCCAGGATACTGAGCAGCAATTTGTTGCTGAGAGTTTTTCAAAACCAATAGTTTTAAAAGTGAATTTGATCAAAACAGCTAGAAATGTATCTTTTCTCAACAAAAGATGATAGTTTATCACTCTGGCATGAAAGGTAATGAGTACTTTCCTTCAAGGAATGCTAGATCTTTATTTTAATATTCAACCATCATGGTTACCACCTGTAATGTGTGTTTGAGATCAAACGTCTGAGCTGTGTGAATTTTGAATGAACAATTTTGATTCATTTGACCAAAACCATTTATTTCCACAAGGGTTTTCCTACTAGGTCACCTATGCATAATGGTCAAGACTGAAGGTGTTGATTTTAGGACAAAGGTGACAGCAATGTTCATGGTAGTTCTTATATGTTCCGCTGAAGTGGTCAAATCTTCTTTCGATGCACTGTAAGTTCATTTGTTCTAGAATTAATCTGGAAGCTGTTTGGTGCATTTCTGACCACCATCATTTTGCACCTCCCCTTGTTAGATTTGCACAGAGCTCCTCATATTTCCACACCGTGCTGTGTTGGCTAGTTCAAACAGCTTTGCAAAATGGATCCTTTTCTCATGTTGGCACAGAGAAGCTGTATTTAATCATCTTGATCTCCAGGAACCTAAGAGGCCTTGGCACGGAGAAAAATACATTCTGGGTCGTTCTGTGCTGCTAAATTAATCATTTCAGAATGTTTATTCTCAGCCTTAATTGAAAGGCCAACATTTATTCAGTATATGACATGTATAAATGACTCAATGCAAAATACCAGGTGGAAATAAATGTGGTTGTGTAAAGCTTTTATAGTAATGGAGGGATAAAATAAATACAGGAAACTGAAGGAACAACTATTGCTTGTTACAATCTATGGAAAACACTGTCACCATCAATAACTGGCAACATTTTTATAGACTAAGAAATGTCAGTCATTGCTCCTGACTTTTGTTTTAGTGGCTATAATGTATCATAGATTTGCTTTGCATTCACTGCTGACTTTTTGAAGCCTTTTTAAAATGTTTAATGCAAAAAACACTCAGTAGTTGTAGATAATGCTCAACAATAACTCTGATTAAAAACAACACATTAAATCAATTCCACACAGGAGGTCGGTGGAAGAAAAGGAGGTAATAAATCAATAGCAGATAAGGTCATATTTGTTTAGCAAAAAAAGTTTTCATCTCAAACATTTAATGTATGACTATAACATTTACCAGTGTTAGGTTGTGGTGCTCATTCAAATGAAAATGAAGTATTGTTTAGAATGAAAGATTTTCAGATTAGAAAGAGATGTTGAGAGTAATAAATGACAAAAAGAGCCAACACAATATTTCTAAGGAAGAAAAGATCATTCACACTTAAATGTGCTTCCAACACACTCATGTAAACATGATACTGTAGGTATTGCATACAATGCTGTGAAAAAGTACTTACTCCGTTACACTTTTCTTCTATTTCTTGCTGCGTTTCAGAATTTCAAATACATTTCAATACAAGACAAGATGACCTGATTGAAAGGCAGTTTTCAAATGCTTTCTGTGATTAAAGCGGAAAAAACTATACAAACCAACCTGAACCTAGGTAAAAAATTAAATGATGCTCTAAATTTCATAACTGGTTGTAACATTGTTTGGGGCAAGAATTCAATCAAGCATTTGTGTTAACTGGTAATGAGTATTTCACATAGTTATAGAGGAGTTTTGTCCCACTCCTTGAAGTCAATTCTTCAGGAGTTTCTGGTAAACAGCAGAATTAACGGCTCCATCAGCCACAGAAAGTGGTCCAGGTCCTGAAGCAGCAAAGCAGCTCCAGACCATCAGACTACCACCACCATGTTTGACTGTTGCTGTGATGTTTATTGGAATCACAGAGTTAGTTTTAAAGGGATGAACACCTTTCAAAAAGCTCCACAGAATATTTTCCCAAAAGTCTTGGGGATAATCAACATGTTGTTTTGGTAAATGAGGCAGGCCTTTGTGTTCTTTCTGGTCAGCAGAGGTTTTGGCTTGGAAATCTTCCGTGACGCCATGTTGGACGCCACCTGAATCGCTTTCTTGTTGTTGAATCAGGAACTCTGACGTTGTTCTGGGTGTTTTAGTTCTTGATTTATTTTAGAACAGGTCAGGATGTGTTGCTTTTTTAGATCTTTTAGCCTACTTCATGTTGTCAGAAGGTTCTATTGAAGTGATTTCTTTAAATCTGGAGTTTTCCCTCTTTCAGGAATTATTTTTGAGTTTTTAGGAATTCATATCAGTGATAGTCTGACCCTATTCTGTGAAATAAGGTAAGGCAATGGGTCACTCCCGGCCCATAGAGCCCCACGCAATTAGAACTGAGCCCCGGCCCCCGGTCAACATTAGCCAATAATGTTAGACATCCACTTAGATACAGATATCAATCACAGAGTGTGCGTGAGTGTTTGCAGAAGGTGCAGTGCGGGCGACATTTCTTATAGACAAATAAGTCTTTAAAAATAAATATATATATGAATAAAAAGCCTAGCGTGAGAAGGATTATTGTAAAACAATGTGTTTTAGCTCTGTCGTGCAGCTAGAAGTGCACGCTCATGAACGTTAATCCAGCTGAAGACACGGAAGTATAGGGGAGGATGCAATACATTTATCCATCTCTAGATGGTGCCATCTGACCAAACTCCAGACAGTCCCTTTAATTGTATAGGTCTGACAGTAATCAGGTCTGAGTATGCTACTAAAACTGAACCCAGCTTTCTATTTAATGTGGTTTATCACATATATTTAATTATTTCACAAGAGAAGTATTAAGTTTTCACATTAAGATTGCTGCACACTTCCCAAAAAATCAAATATTGAAATAATCACTTATTGAAAAGTAAAGTGAATTGTGTTTTAAAATCACATAAAGAATGATGTTTTTTAAGGAATGGAGGATTATTTTCCTCCTGGTTAGTGAGTGAAATATTGTTGGAAAACTGTTTGGACCTAATACCTCTCAGGCTGTTGTGGTATTTTTAGCTGGGTCATCTGTGTAATAAAGCCTTAATATATTTTTTGTTGATGGGAGTCTGAAGCTGCTGAGCACCACCATCTGTGGCATCATGTCAGTGAGTAAATACCTTTTTAATAAACTATCAGCCTGACAGACAGGTGTCATTATTTAAAAATAAAATGTAATTAATTTAAAGATTCACTCAAACCTCCTGATAAAAGTCCTCCATCCTTATTAGAGATAAAATGAGGGTAAAGAAAATCTGATAAAGTCATCTCTCTAATCTGTTTTAGTCCAACAGTTATATTATTACTACCAAGGCACAAAATCAGCATGGTTTTCGACATGATACTGGAAAATGTCTTATTGTCACAGACCGTCATGTAAACAAGTGTGAAAATGAGTAAATCTTTCCCCAACAATGAAAGCTGTGAAAGACGAAAGAAATATATATTTCAACAAGACTAAGTATAGTAATTACTTTTCCTGGGTGAAAAAGGTAGCAAATGAAAGCAGTCCTGTTGTGTGTCCAGTGATTAGCTGGCTGCTTGAAAGGACACCATCAGGTCTTTGAAAATCAGCTTTGATTAGCTCTAAGTGAGTCACAGCCACAGCTTCGCTTTTATTAAGAGGCAGAAACAAAATTACAAACATGGAGGATTTCTCTGTTGTGCTGTCCCTTTGCTGGTTACCATCATTTAAATAGAACCTTTGATGGTAAAGTCACACCTATGGCAACAAATCAATGGTGAATATTGAAAAAGCCTGGTGTAAACATACAGGCTGGTCACACAGTCAGTCATCATTACATTTATATACATTGAGAAAAGAAGGGTTGACATAAAAAGCTTTCAAAGGCTGTATGTCTGTTTGACACTCCTTATTATTAGAGAGTTGACAGGTGAGAAGGAGCTGGGAGGCAGAGTTCAGAGTAGCACTTGATTTCTTTTCTTCCTTCTCCCTCCATCTTTTCTCTCCCTCCTTTTTCTGCTGATGGTTCAGGGAGCGGGCCCACTCCCTCTGCACTTCACCCACTAGTGGGGCTACATTCTCTGAGCTGTAGTGTCACACCTGTAATCAATCGACATATAGCCATGAATCTAGTGGCGGTTCTAACATGAATGTTGCCCTCCATTAGCTTCCTTTAGGAAGAATCCCTAACAACTGTCCGTGCTGTGTTTCTCAGTTATGAATTTTCCTAACCACTTATTCCAGTAAGGGTCATGGGGAGCTGGTGGAAGTTTCCAGCAATCACCAGGCAAGAGGTGGGTGATACCCTGCACAATATCAGGAGTACATGTAGAGACATACAACCATTCACCTACTCACTCACACCACAACTCCAACTCTTGGACCATGCCTCAGCTAGGTCCTGATGTACGAAGATTTGCATGGGTTTTCTATTAAAATATGCTAAAAATGAAAACTTCATATGCACCAACACATCCAGACATATCAAACTGTGTCATACACACATGGATCCAAGCACATTTTCATCAATCAGTGTGGAGCTTGAGGGAATATCAGACTCCTCCCCTTGACACACCTCTATTAAATTCTGGAAATATTTTCAAATACAGGTACAGCTTCAAAAACTTAGAATATTGTGAAAAAATATTTTTCATGCTGCATGGCATGGAGGAACTGCTGAGGTGTTATGAACGCCCAGGTTGCTTTGACAGCAGCCTTCAGGTCATCTGCATTGTTGGTCAAGTGTCTCACATCAACAAGTCAGGTCAGGACAGTTTGCTGGTCAATCAAGGTCATTAAAGCACATTCTGGTACCTTTGGCAGTGTGAGCAGGTGTCAAGTCCTGATGGAAAAAGACATCAACATCTCCAAAAAGCATGTCAGCTGAAGAAAGAATGAAGGTCTCTAACATGTCCTGGTAGAGGCTGCGTTGACTGGACTTCAGAAAACACAGTGGACCAACAGCAGTAGATGACATGGACCCAAATCATCACTGACTATGGAAACTTAACGCTGGACTTTGAGTAATGTGGATTCAGTGCCTTCATGTTCTAAGTTTTTTGAGCTGTACCTGTATTTGCAACGATTTACACATCTTAAAGGAGGTGTGTCAAGGGAAGGAGTTCAGTATTCCCTCAGGTTACCTTCTTTTCCACGTCGATTGGGATGTATAAAGGTAATGTGCTTGGATCCAATATTAAAGGTTTTCATGATATTCTGATTTTTTTTAGCTGTACCTATTTGTCCTGCAGGTGTGATTCTCCTTTCTGCATGATCTCTAAACGCAAAGCTCAGTGTGAGCAGCGTCAAAGCTGTCAGAGCAGAGCAGAGCAGAGCAGTGGAGGATGACTTCATGGCAGTTCAGAGCAGATCACACTAGTCTATATATAATGTGCACACCTGAATGAATGTGTCATCAGCATAAACACCATTCTATGATGGAGCTTTTAGAGCAATGTGTGTGCCATTAACAGTTCTGATTACATCAGGAAACCCAGGCCCTCTTCACACTGCTCCATCTGTAATTTCACCTAATAAGACTAACGTCATTGAAGGGATGTTCTGCTCCATTTTGCTCATGCTTTAATCTTCACCAGAGTAACTGCAACACATGCATTCATTAATTGTTCATCGTGTGTCTCTGGTGGATCAATTTCTCATCATTAACAGTTTCACAGTGTGCCCACTAAATGTCACTAAACAACTGGATACCTGTAGAAACGTGCGTACACCAGCTTGATACACGATGCCTATATTATCCACCAACACCTGCTGTACTCACTCACCTATAAAGGTCGGTTCATTTGCTTCCCAAACAGCTTCTCTTTTAGTATGACTGATGGATCATCCATGAATGAATCATTTTTTAAATTTTATTTTATTGGTAAAAGAAAACTTTTTAAAATTTCCTGCATTTTTGGAGATACATATGAGCCCACCTCATCCTGTCTTTGATTCTGAGGTAGGATTCTGTTATATTAATAAACTGGCTGCTATTATTGTTGGGAGATGATGACAGGCAGTCGTGTCAAGTCTTAGGAGCTGTATAAATGGGTCTGATATATCACCACCGTCATCATCATTATCTTGATGAAGAATGAACCTGCACTGTACTTATTGTTAAAAGAAAAAAGACATTTTCGTCACATTTAAATGGTTTGGATATTTTATCTGTGCACGACAACCTCAGATGATACAAAAAAAAAACTGTTGCATAACAGGCTGTAAGGCACACTAATTAAGATTTTATGCCTCTGTCAAACTGAACGTTAGTTGGTTTATTGGAGATCAGTGATACTGTTGTACTAACATAAGATCTGACAGGGTTCTGCTGTAGCTGGATGTGTAAAACACATAGTTTGCTTCATTTGAGGAGACTGTGCATCTTTCAGCATATACTGCTCTATTTTCTGTCTGTCTTTGGTGTTTCTTTGTCCCTTTATTTAAAATCCAAATATAGAGTACGCTGTGGTAACATTTGCAAGAACATTTTTGCTAAACACAAACAACTACAGTTGAGTTTAGAAGCAACAGTTGTGTTTTTGGCATTCGGTTTGGTCCTTATATTTGGTTGGGTGCAGGTTGGATGTGGACCGATAAACAGCTCACAAAACTAATGAGACTTCAATATGAAATCACCAAAGAGTTATCAAATAAAAGAAGGAAAAAGAAAGGGAAATGAAATTATCTTACAAAATACCATTTAGAGAGCGTAAATCAACCAACAAATAAAGATCTGTAGGATGTGTCATGTTCTGCCCCCTGGTGTCCAGTTCGTGCCTGTGTTCCTCCTCCTGTGTCCTGCACTAATCCCCTCCAGGTGTGTCTCGTCTCTTTGATAAGCTCTCTCTATATATGCTGTTTAGTTCAGTCACTCCCTGGCTGTTGTTGTATCCCCAGCCTCATGTGTCCTGTGTCTCCTGAGTCCAGCCAATAAAGCTGTCTTGCGTTCAACCTCACCTGTCCCTGCCTCCGTCCTCCTGCATTTGGGTCCTGCACTACTCCAGTCATGACATGTGTTTGTTTTGTTGATATTGTGAATTAAATAGTATTTTTTTTTACTG
Source organism: Callopanchax toddi (assembly GCA_006937965.1). Lineage (NCBI taxonomy): Eukaryota > Metazoa > Chordata > Actinopteri > Cyprinodontiformes > Nothobranchiidae > Callopanchax > Callopanchax toddi. Next base: position 33,470 of record SSNR01000117.1, read on the forward strand.
TAACCCCAGTTATCTCATTTTTATTCATTAAAAGAGCAGTGTAAACACTATTACTCTACTGGCATGTGACCAAGAATGTGTATGATGTTGTAGGGTTAATTTTCAACACATTTTATGGAACTTCTAATTCTAACCAGGCCATTTTAGTAGCTGAACCAAACAGATATGACAATAAGAATTAAAGCTACAAGCAGCGTTATAAGGCCCTCACATTTTGGCAGCATGTGAGATTTGAAGCCATTTGACAAATTAGTCAAGGAGCTTATTGGCAAGGAGATTGCAATATTGATATTAATCTGTGTGTCATAACGAGAAAGCGAAATGTGCCTCCCTACTTTGGCTCTACCCTCAAGGATCGTCACAATTTTTGAAACCAAGTAACCAAAACATCTTTATTGTTTAACGAGGTTGACATGAAGCACGAAGAAAGATATATATGGGCAAAGCATGTTTTTTCTTGTTTTCAGTTAGATTTTTTTTTATGAAATACTCTCATGTAAAAGTGCTGAGGACCAGACTGATCAAACCTGTGAATTTTTGTGCAGATTAGATGATTTAAGTGGGAGTTATATCAATTTTTCCCTTATGTTTTTGAGAAGCGTTGACAGTGTCTGAACTGATGGGGAAATTTGAGTATAGATGATGATTCACAGCCAAGTTTTTCTCCATCTCATAAAAAGATGCAGGTTCATAGAGTGCAACAATCCCCCTAAATGTTCTTGTAGATATCAAACATGTAAAGTAAAGCAATGCTAAACAAACCCATAAAGGCTTTTTCATGCTCACAACTTTCTGCATGCTTCTGTTGACCAAACATAAATATTGGCTTCAGAAAAGTTTTAAAAAATGTATTTGTGATGTTTTTGATTTGATTTTCTTCTGGTATCTTGAACGATAAATAAACAGATTTTTCTTTTCCTGTCATCACGAGTATCAACATCTGAAGCTGCGTTCCTCACAAACACCAGATCTCTGTCTAAGACACTCGGGATGACCCCATCCTCGATGATGCGAGAGGAAGAGAGCCTGCTGGTGGAGATCAGTTCCCATAAGCTTTGACTTAGCCTTCGAACCCCTCCTGGATCCCAAGGGTTTTCTGTGTGAGTGAGACTGAGACGGAACACAAGCTAGTCGAGAGAAGGAGTCATGCAAATTAACAGAGAGGTCAAATAAAAAATAAAATTAAAACAACACAGACATAATGAACTCTGTGTCTGAACACGTGATGAACAAACATGAGCCATTGAAAACTAAGAGTTTAAAGATACAATGGTTATTTTTTTAAATAGACATGCATGTAAATCAGTGTGTTTATGGGGTTTACTGTATGTGACAGCAGCTAAAGAAATGTTGTTTTATTGACAACTTGATCTGGATTCATAAACAACCTGTTTTAGGACTTTAGATCATGTGATCAGCAGATGATGCAGGGGATGTTCTAATGTTCTATGTTCTAATACCAGTAATTCACTGGGCTGAGACTTTTGGCTGAACAGGTGGAGACACAAAAATGTGACATTTCTCACTTGGAATCTCACTGAATTAATGCATACAACTCTCTTGAGGCAAGTGTTTTGCATGGATGGGTCAAGTGGGGGGGGGGGGGGGGGGGGGGGGGGGGGGGGGGGGGGTGTATAATGTAATAGATTGTGACATTCATGCACATTATTTAGTCACAATTAGATTATTTGGGAGAAGAAGGTTGCTGGTTCAAGTCCCAGCTACATTTCTGCCTGAAGTTTGCATGTTCTCCTCGTGCGTGGGTTGCAGCACATTTCTGACTGTTACTACCATCTCAACATGTCCTCCGTGGTGCGAGCGTGATGCTGTTTTGTCTGAGTTTAAAACACAAATCTACACATAAAAAAGGTGGAATATTTCAACAAAAGAGAGGATATTGTATGCTCTAATTATAGACACTAATTGTAAAAAAGATGAGATTATTTATGATGTTCAGATAAAATAAAAAATTTGATTTCCGTCTCCCCACTAGCAATTTATGTTCTTTGTCAGAAGCTCCTTTATGGGTCATCCCCTATGCTATAAATTTGGTCCAAGCTCATGACTTGTGCTGTCTTCCCTTTGTTGCTATAGGAATATAAATTATACATTAACCTTTCAAATAGCACAGTGACACCAGTCTGTGCTGAAAGGTCTCGTCATGAGGGATTTGATCTGTGACTTGCAGGAAAAAAACTTTAAATGTACTGAATCCCCATTTTACTTTGAGGGCTCAAGTGTTAATGGTTCCAGCGCGAGTGCTCATATACTGACTTAATTAGATACATTCAAACCATCAGTAGTGATACTGTGCACTTAGACATGCAGGCCTGACTTGGTTTTATTCTATGAGGTGTCAACCTGTTCTTCCAAACGGCATTAAAATGACAGAAATGTAAAAGTCTTTATGCTCATATGATGTGCTTCCCAGTGAATTTCCAGACAGTCATGTTAAAACAGAAGATCAAGTCCAATCCCTCTGATTTAGTTGAACAGCGTGTGATGAGGACTGATCTCACACACTCCTCACCTGGATCAGATGGGAGACAGAAGTAAAAAACAAGACATTTCTATCATTGTTCCTTTTGACATAGCTTTTTGGTGCATGTTAATGGTTGAACTACCTATAGAAATGAAGGTCCAAACCAAATTCAGGAGAAAATTCAGATCTTTGAAGACTATTGTAGATTAGCTTCAGTTTGGAGAAATAGAAATGAGTTCTGACTGGATTGATCTGAGTGGAGCAAAGACCAACGTGGATTATAGCTATCATAAACAAACAACTTTAACCTAAAAAGTTTTTGCATTACATGCTGATGATATTATTTAAAATTTTCATGTTTTATTACATAAAATGCTATGGTTATTTACAGACAAAATTAGCAGCAATGCAACAGTCATACAATTATATATAAGATTTATTTGATACAATTTGAAGGATCTGACTGTAAAAACTGATTTCTAAGAAAGTTTTTAAAAGTCTTGTTTTTAGACATTTTTACTTATTTTTGAAAATATATTCTTACAGCACTACTTGAGATGAACCAAGTTTTCTTGGTCAAATTTTCTAGATTTGAGCAAAAACATCTGCCAATGGGGTAAGCAAAAGCTGCTTGGATAGATTCCTTAACAATAGCACATTTTTTCTGAATTTAAAATGATTTGCAGTGCTGCTGTGAAATCTTTTAGATTTTTAAAAATCCAGCTTTTTTATTCAAACCAAGGCTCTTATCACATTATAAATAAAGATAAACGTTGATTACCAATAGTCTTTGTCATTTTTACACTCAAAGAAATGTTCTGAACCCTAAACTCTAGAGATCACATTTTCAGGAGAGTGCAGTTACCAGTTTACATCAGCAGGTGGCAGAGTTTAGCTGTTGTGGTGACCAAAACATGAGTAAATTGTACATTGCTGCAGAGCATTTAATAAAACAAAGAAAAGCTGTAAGTAAAGTTAAAAGAAAGTGTTTTCAGAGTTTCAGTGTTTGGAAATAGAACCATGAGGACAAATATAACAAGACACTGTGTCATAGGGTGAGTGGGGATCATAATTTAAAATATTGGGGAAACCATTTTGGATGCACATCCTATACTATATCAATGTGCCCTTAATCGTGTGCTGACTTTTTAAAAGTATGTGCAAGTTTACCATTCGAAAGTAGCAGAAATCTGCTTCTTTTGCAAGGGAAGACAAAATAAAAGTGTGCTTACAAAATGGAATGTGAGAAATGAATTCCCTTCTGATTACCTTGTTTTATGTTTATTAGAAGCCAGAATCAAATTTGAAATAAAAATTTTGTTATTTGCACCATTGTGTTTAGAGGCAGTCAGTGAAGAGCCTTCGTCTCTTTTCTGTTGTTGTTAGCGTCACTCAAGAACAAGGACTCACACAACACCTAGACCTCCTAACACACACTGCACACACAGGCTTCCATTCTCTTCACCTTTACATAGCAACGGCATATAATCATTTGGGATGAGTCATCACTCTCAGATCCACCCCTCCCCCCGTTCCTCACCTTCGACTCACAACCCCTGCTTGACACATTTCAGCTTAATGGTATTTTTCCAGAGCTTTTGCTTCTACTCTGATATCCGCAGCAGAGGAAGATAGGTAGGAGAAATGAGGTGAAATTAAACACCAGCCAAAGCAAGCAACCAGAAACATTTGCCTTAAATAATGAGATAATAGGAATGCTGGAGGTCAGACGAGGGTAAGAGCACACTTACATAACGGAAGAAAAACTGATTCTGCTACTAAGAATAAAAAAAAAACAATATAGATTTTAGATTTTACACTCTGCAGAAAAAACAAAATGTCAGAATAATTTCTTCACCCGGATATGTTTAAGATGAGGTTTCTCAGAGCCTTTTGGATTTAAATTCCGCTCTCTGATGTCTGCATTTCAAATGTTATCCCCCTTTCATATCCCCTGCTTTGAATGTGTGTCTTTTCATCTGTTTCATCCGTGATTTCATTTCCTTTCTCTCTTTGTTTTTGTCTCCTCTTCGGAGAACAGCTGGTCCATTTAATATTTGTACGCGCGTGCTGTTAAACATCAGAAAAGCAGAGGTAATTGAGACGATGCTGCTTCCACTGTTATTAATGATTGCCATCATTCACACAAGGGGACTCCGGGTCGCATCAAGCAGCTAATGGAGGAGACTCTTGTGAGCCAGAGACACGGTTGTGAAAGACATAGCTCAGAGAAACGACACTGGCAGGTACTAATACATATTCATTGTGAATGAACACTCACTCACACATGGCATAAAACAAGTGCAAAGCACTTTCATCACTATGTAAAATGAAAGCTGAAGAGTCAATAAGAGCTTTTGAGAGGAAATGTCAGTGTATCAGAGCATTAAGCATGAAATACGTAAAGTTATGTGGTGAGGAAACAATGAAAAGTTGCTTTTCAAGGTTGGCTGCAAGTGGCAGAGTGGAGTGTGTATGAATAAATATTGTATACCTAACTATTTTTCAAAGTTATTTCAGGGAGGGGTGTCAACTTTCAAAGTTGACAATTGATAAAACTCCAAGGGACACACAAAAAAGGATCCATTAATGTAGGCTTCTACGAAAGGTTACCAACATTTAAAGAGCCTGTCTGTTTTTGATAGCTCTTTGAACAATTTCAGTTTGAATCATAATAGTTTTTTTTTAATCAGATTGGCAGGTTATTTGGCTAGTTCTGGCTGGGACAAGGATTGTTCTCTTTAGATGACTCAAAACCTTTAGAGCAAGTTATGTAAATTATATTTTACAAACACATCATAGGCAGTTTTGCATTAAACTGCTCTTCCAGCTGAAATATCATGAAATTAAGATCAGCAGTTTTACACTATGAACCAACACAGCTAGCTAGCACTGCTGCTAGTTCATGCTGTAAACATCAATAGAAGTCTTTGTGAATAAACATAACATTTTCAGAGGTGTATACGTATTTAAAAAAGTGTTAGTTTATTAAGTATTTGAGTTTGAGTTCTTTTTAAAGGCAGCAGTAATCCACTTTGTCCTTACCGTGACTAACCATTAGCTTATCAATCCATCCAGAACTCATTTTTGTTTCTCCAAACTCCAAACAAAAATATTAATTGTTCAAAACATTTCTTCAAAGATCCTGACTGACTGCCAGAGGGCCAAAAGCCACGAGACAGGAGGAGATTCAAGTTTTTTTTCAGAGAATTTCACAATAACAGTGAACTCATACTGGTGTCAGCTTACTGGTAACAGAACACAGGAACTGGCTGAGAGATGCCTTTTAGGTTGAGATGACATGACCTTCTTGTAGCTTACAAAGAAATAATTATCATCACTTATTCTCCATTATATACATTGTGTAATATGTTTACTGTATTTTAGTAGAACGTGATATGAAGTATTTATAACAGTGAATGAGTGGAAATTATTCCGATTTGGGAAAAAAAGCTCTGTTAGAGACTTGCCAAGGGCAGTAAATATTTGTGTCTTGTAGTTTTACCACAGCATAATAATGCAGCATTTGTCTTCAATGTGTGTGAGAGAGAGTGTGTGCACTGTGTTTACTTCTTTTAAAATGTATGTCTTATGCATCCATCTGACAGTTTTATTTTCTGCATGAAACAACTGAAAATGTTTATGCAAACAATGCTGCGGGAACATTTTTGTCCAAAATGCAGCATGTATGGCAGGACATGGTAACATATTTATTTTTGCCTCATGTCAGCAGTGTATACAGGTTGGTTTATTGATGAATATGAATTTGACAGGCAGGACACTGTGGTTCCACACAAATTCACTGAGAAACCAGTATAAATATGATCGGAGTTATTGGGTTGATTTTAGATGATCAATAAGACATTCAGGGCTGCACAGAGAGTTAAACACAAACTAGGTACAGAAGTAATTTAAGGGTGTATCTTAAGGTGGAAATGTTGATCTGCCATGCAGTGCATGATGTAATTTTAGTCTATCTTATGAGTTACTTGGTCAAATCTAAAGTTTCACTCATCAGGACACAATTCATCATACAGATTTAGTAGATTTTAAAGGTCCATAACAACAACACCAAAAAATAAACATATTACTTTTAAACAAAGACAGAGTCCAAATGCAAAAGAAACATGAAGAAAATGAGGTACACCCAATTCAGAGGAGATGAGACAAAGTCAGCCAGGTGCTGCTGATTAAATGCACTCAGTGAACTCTTCATCAGAAGATTCTGAGTGCTTCTTAAACAAATCTGAGCCTTTCACTGTTTTCTGCAGGGAAGAATTCAGAAGTATTAACGGACATGCCAAGAGGGGAAAGGCATCAGTGATGATCTGAAGGGAATGAATGTTGTCGTTCATCAATCTGAGGAGACTTTTACGTCCATTTGCAAACAATTTGGTGTCCATCAATCTGCAGGGAGAGAAACATCAGTGACGAGTGGAAAACAAAGAAGACAAGGTGACCTCTCTGTCTACAGGTAGCACAGCATGTTTGTAAAGTTGCATCTAAGCAAACAATTTTTCTAAAGGAATGAGCTGTGGAGAGACATAATCAAAGACACCAGCTGTCCAGCAGGGTGATGGATGAGTGATGGTTTGGGCTCGTTAGCGGCCGTAGGACTTCTTTGAGTCATTAAATCAGTTAGGAACCTTTTTGCATGTTTTAGTTATGGTTAAAAGTAGGAAGAACAAAAGTACCTTCATAATGTTGTTTTTCTAAATAAAACTGAACATTTGAGGTTAGACTGACCCATGTTCTCTATTGTCCGTTTACCTTCAGAGAGATTGCTGTGAAAGCCATTTAGCAGAGATGAATACAACTTGCAGAACTGTTCCTGTTAGATTTGTGCTGAAAAAAAATCCTGAAGTCGAGGATCGACCTCTTACATTATGTAACTTTTGATGGGGAAATGAAACACGTGAGAGGGTGTGTGGGTGCCTATCTGTGTGAGCAAAAAAAGAAAGAAAGAAAAAGCTTTGTCATCTATTTAAAGAGAACATTGTGGCTACACACATCTAGTGCAGGGGGAACAGGTAATTTGACAGCTATAATTACCCCCCATTTTCTGCAAGCATTTAGCCGTCTATTACATAATTACTCACATTAGCTTATTGGAAGTGGAGCTTAAAGCAATTCAGGATAATATTGCAAAAAGTACCATTTCTTTTTTATCAGAAGTACAATCAGGTCGGGGCTACAATCAACTGATCGTACCGTGACCGCTGACAAGAACAGGACTGATCTGAACGTTTAACAGACGCAGTAACAGTGAAGGAGATTTATGTGCTGGAGAGAATCAAAGGATCGTGTGAGTCATAAACCGCAATTCATGTGGTTAAAGTTTTACTTGCATTTGAAAATGAGAAAAGCCTCAACCTGCAATAACCAAACAGCTACAAGGGTTTAAGATTCAGATTAAAGGATCATTTCATCCAAAACACATCATTTTTTTTACTTTTGGTGACATAAATTTAACATTTTGCCATTTATTTCGCAGACTTTTGTAATGTCACTGATATAGTTTTTGTTTCTTAATTCTCATAAGAATTTGTCTGGTGCTTACTGGAAGCTACTTGCTGAGCAGCAGATATCCTCTTGGCAGCCAAATAAACCAAATATCTGCAAACCCCGACTGAGGAGCAGCTTCCAAATCTTTCAGTTTTTGACCAATAAAATAAAAGTCTTGGAGATTTGTAAAAAGTACATTTATGTTACACAATGTTCTGTTATCTTATATTGTTACACTTGCAAACTGAGAACTCCAAATACAGATTGCTACTGTTTAATGAAAATGCTTTTGCTGTTGGCAGACTGGTACTGTCTGCTCATAATAGAGCATTAAAGAAATGAAGTGCCACTTTACTGGCAGAATGAAGAAAAAAAAATCAGATTTGTGTCCAAGATTCCCTGTAGAAGATGTATTATTGAAACTAAACCTGAGCTCTAAATTTCAGAGAGTATCTTGTAATGGGGCAAAACATCAGCTTGCCCCCCCCCCCTCCAACCCTGCCCCTCCCCCAGAAATGAGTCAAAACTTCAAACTGTTATGTGAAATTTGAAGTTGACATTCTCAAAGTTTTCCTTATAATAAATGGCCTTTCTGTTGCGTAGTGTATAATATCTGCTTCCATCTGATAGCTGTCAAAAAACATTTAAAAATTCAGAACCATGCACAGGTTTAAATTCTCCATCGTGTGTTTAGACACTCCAGGGTGGTGCCTGTCGTTTGGGGAAACAACACCTGTCACCACCTGCAGCTTCCTGTCAAATATCCAGACTATCTTGTTTAGGAGTTCTTTTCTGAAAAACATGACCTTATTCTATTGTTTTGAAGGACATGGTTCATAAAAGTGGATCGAAAGTAAAAGTAACAGCAGTTTCATGGTCCTCACATTGTTTTTTCTCAGGTTTCTATGACATGCATCCCTCCCTGCAGGGTCACACCATTATCAGAGGCGGATTTTAAATGGATTCCTTCACATATTTATCACATGCAATAAATCTCTAAGTTGCTGAACATCATTGTACTTGCACATGCAGCAAAAGTGTTTTCATGCTATAAAATGAGCTGAATCAGTCTTTGTTGCTGCAGTAGAGTTCCAGTTTCACTCTGACATGACGGCCCCCTCGTTACAGTCGAGATGAAAAGCTGCAGAGCTGCTGTCATTACCTGCTATTCACAGACTTCACCTCTTCCTCAAGACAGGCTGGGCTTCCTTTCATCCACCTCCATCAGGCCGCTATTCAGGTTCCATCACCAGGCGTCGACACCTTGAGTGTCGACCCCCAGTCTGACATGCACAATGACGCATGGCCCTGCTTTTAGAGTCAGGTCGCACTCAGTCTTACATAACTCACGTCTGTTAAAATGCCACTCTCTATCTGCCTGTGTCTGGCTATGCAACCCCTAGAAGGCAAAGCGGTTTGTGTCTCTGCTAAAACCAGCCCAAAGTCTGATTGTGATGCTGCCTGGTGCACAAGCTGGGCTTCAAACTATGATTAGCAGTAATGATTGCATTGACTGGTCTGGTTCAGTTTGCACCAAGCGATGTGAAAAATTGTGATGCATGATCCTTAAGATATGAATAAGAGTCTAAACACAATGACCTCAAAAATCATCTTCCAAATGTTAAATTATAATCTGCTTCTGGACTAAAATAGCAGAACTATGACAGACAGAGATATTGTTTATCTACGGTTCCCAATGAATCATTTGTATTAGCAGCAACACATATTTCAGTTTTGTTATTTGGGAAATGATCAGGGATGATTTATACCAGGTGCAATCAGTGCAAACACAAAGTTTGCCTTCAGTGCCACAGTAATCACTGATTTGATTTCATGCACGAGGAACACAGACATTCATCAAAGCCAGTGAGGAAAAAAATGTCTTGGAATAATCCAATTAGATATTATCCAGATGTTTAAATTTTGTTTTGTTCTTTAGTGTCAACTTACATCATTAGGACAAGAACGTTTTTATCAGTATGTAAACCTTTTCCGACCTTTTTCTGGAAAGAGTAAGGGTCCAGTAGGAATTCAAAAGTAACTTTTAAAAGCCCAAACTGAGGCCCAAATCCAGATACGGTTTGAGAATTTTTTATGAATGCAGATTAGGCTTTTTCCACACTACCAACGCTAAGCTCACCTGGACTCTGAAACGGATAATTAAAGCTCAAACTGACCTATCAACCACGTTCTGTTTCTCTCTGTTGGTGCAGTTTGCTTACATTTAAATGAGGCATGTCACACTCATTTAAAGAAAAACCTCACCTACACTGTAAAAAAAAAAGAGTTGATCCAACTTTTAAAAAGTTGTTTCAATTGGTAACAAGCAATTGAAATAATCTGTTTTATTGATTAAAATTAAAATAACGTGTATGTTTATTTAAAACAAGCTTAATAAATTAAATTAAATCAATAAATTAATTCAATTACTTGTTACCAAATGAAGCAATGTTTTTTTTTTTGTTTAAGTTATTTTCTTTTTACATTGACTGTAAGTTCATTGGCGGCATGTAGCTTAGTAGAGTGGACGTCTGGCAACCAGAGGGTCATTGGTTCAATCCCAACTCCAGCTGGGTTACTTTGTCATTGTGTCCTTGGTGTGAATATGTGTAAGTGAATGTAAAGTGATTTGGGGCTTAAAAGTGCTATATGAATGTGTCCTTTCATTTCTATGCTGATGATATTCAGCTCTACTGTTCATTAAGCCAACATCTAAAGTTATCTTCTTTGATACACTGAAATTATCAAGCTTGATAGTTTCAAACTATACACAAAGTAAAGATTGTTGACTTGACAGATGTTCCGAAGACAGTCATTGACATCCTCCACAAGGAGGGGAAGCCACAAAAGGTTATGGCTAAAGATGCTGGTTGTTCCCAAAGTGCTGTTATCCAAGCATTGTCGTAAAATGTTAAGAGGAAAAAAAAGATAGTGGTAGGAAAAGGTGCACCAGCAACAGGGATAACCGCAGCCTTGAGAGGATTGTTGAGCAAAATCTGAATTTGGGGGAGTTTCACAAGTAGTGGACCGAGGTTGGAATATTGTGTTTCTTGTGTCATGCCACTGAACCGGAGACAAGATCTTACCTGGGCAAAGGAGAAAAAAAACTAGATAAAGTCCTCTATTCAGATGAAAGTTAATTTTAGAAGTTATTTGGAAATCATGGTCCCACAGACTGGGGGTAGAGTGGAGTGGCATAAAATCCAAGTTGCTTGAAGTCCAGTGTGAAGTTTCCACAGTCAGTGATGATTTGGGTCCATGTCACCTACGGGGTTGGTTCACTGTGATTTCCGAAGTCCACAGTCAATGCAACCTCCATGTTAGAGCACTTCATGCTAGCTGACAATCTTTATGAAAAGGTTAATTTTATTTTCCAACAGGACTTGGTACCTGCCCACACTGCTAAAGGTACCAGAAGCTGCTTCAGTGACCATGTTGTTACTGAGCTCGGATTGGCCAGCCAACTGTCCTGACCTGAACCCCATAGAGACTCTATGGGGGATTGTCAAGAGGAAAATGAGAAACACCAGACCCAACAATACAGATGACCTGAAGGCTGCCATCGAAGCAACCTGGGCTTCTATTTCACCTCAGCAGAGCCACAGGCTGATCACCTCCATGCCTTGTCGCATTGATGCAGTAATTTATGCAAAAGAAAGCCCAAGTGCATAAAAATGAATCTGTTGTAATATTAAAATTTTCTGTGACACAGAATTTTGGATTTTCATCATCTGTAAGCCATAATCATCAAAATTACAAGAAATAACGAGCTTCACATTTAGAGTTAACAAATAGAGCACACAGTAATTATCTTGTGGGCTGATTACCACAGGACTTCCACACACACCCTCTCAGCCTCAGGCTGCTCTGGCTCAGTCCTGAGCGAGGTCCAGAACAACTATCAATTGTTTTATAGTGTGAAGATGATGTAATGCTATTTCAGATTGTTTTCCAGCTTTAGGAACTACCTCTCATTCATTAAGTATGAAACATACTGTGAGAAAGCATTGTTTTAATAAACTCTGTCATTTGGGTGCTTTGTGGCAAAAGTTGAACTGTAGCTCATGCAATTGAGATATGATGCAAAAACAAGTGCAAACAGCTCAAACCTACTGAATTTCACAGGTGTGTTTGCACCAGCCTCTCTGTGGATCTCACGCTGAGGAGAAGCAAATAGCAGGTGCAAAAAAATAATAAAACAAAAAATATGATGCCGAACAGTGATAGTGTCATGCTTTAGAAACATTCTTAGTTTAGATTTACTTGCAACAATCACTTGTTTTAATAAATCGAACCGTGTGCTGCCTTGTATAATCACATTTACTTTATTTTTCCAATGAGGACAATATTATTCGATACAAATGCATCAGTGCAAAGAAACAGAACATTTTATAAAAATATCAGGCAGATAAAAACAAGTTGTGCTGTTATCTTGTTTTTTTCTTACAGTACTATTTTTCATGTTTTTTATGTACTCAGTTTTTGTTCTGAAAGTCATGGTCCTACATCATAAATTGGTTTTACAACTCGCAGTGAGGCTCCAGTTTGCTGGAGGCTGAACTGATAAATCAACACCAGTTCCTTCACAGGGCTCATTCACGGTGGCAGAGAAGAGATTTATTACAAATACTGACACAGTGAGTCAGTACACATTTACATTTCTGAAGCTCATTTTCCAAACTGATTAAAAATAACTGAGGTATATTCTTTTTGCAGATGATACCAATACATATAACTGGGAAAGACCTGGGCAGCTTCTGAAAACGTGTGGAACTAGAAGACAATAACAAATTATCAATTAATCTAAGTAAAACTAAATACGTTATATTAGGAAACCAAAAACATAAGAATATAAAAAACTCATAATAAATGGTGTAGAAACTGAAAGAGTAAGTGAAAATAAATTATAATCAATATTAAACCAATCAAAACACATTTCGAATGGAAGATCCTTATTTCCCTTAACATTAATACTTCCATACACGACTTACTGTTTGGAAGTTTGGCGAAACACTTTCAAAACACAAAGAAATCCATATTTATATTACAGAAAAGAGCAAACCAACTCAGATTACCAGCACCAACAAATCACCTGTTCATTAAATATAACATTCTCAAATTTACTCACAAGGTCAAATTTCATACAGCACAAGTACTTTTTAAAGTACATAATAATGTACTTTCAGATTGTATTCAGAAGCTGTTCCAAGTCAAATTGACACATTAGGGAGGAGGAAGTACAATTTATAAGTCAGAAAGTTAGATCACATGTAAGGAGTCAGAGTTGTTCAATCGAAGTAAAACTATGGAATAACGTAGACATTGATATAAAGGCATGTAACATAGTTAGTAAAAAAATGCTCATCAAAAAGATTATTTTAAAATACCAAGTGAATGTGACCCAGTGCAAACCTTTAATGCAAATGAATGTTTTCCTGCACATATAAAAATCCATGATCAATTAGGTCTTATGACTTTTCTGTTGATGAGCTGGTAATTTTGGGGATGAACCTGTAGATGTTCATGTTAGAAATGGGATTGCTTACAAAGGGTAGGAATACAAAAGCAAGGCTTCAGCCTAAACTTTTAGGTGTCTTTTTTGTGAATTTTGTTATTCTTTGTTTTCTTTTTTCTTACTTTTAAAATACCTAAATAAATAAATAAATAACCTTACAGCTCATAGTGCAGGCCATTTAACCTATCAGTCTATTTCTTTACCGGAGCAGAATCAGCTAATAAAACTGCTCTATTATCACTGGAAACATGGCCAGCTTTGGAAGTGTTTTTTCTACAACATGCTTCTCTTCTCTTTCTTGTGTTTTTGCACAGTCCATCTAAAACTCTCTGTGCCAAAGAGATTAAAATTTACCTCAACGGTCAAGCTTGTTTTTGCACCTTGTATCGGTTTAGTCATTTCTAACAGAAAACATAATACAATGTGTTTAAAAAATTATTACTGATTCTACAAATTTTGCTGATTTTTAACAAAACAGCTGTTGCTTTGAAACTTGGAGTAGAATCGCTGCTCCTCCACAGAGAGGAGCTAGCTGATGTGGTTTGGCCATCTGGTCAGGATGCCTCCTGGACGCCTGGCTGGAAGGTGTTTCAGGCATGTCCTGCCAACAGGAGGCCCCTGGGCTGACCAAGAACACACTGGCAAGATTATACTGTATCTCTAGGTTGACTGCCTTGGGGTCCCACCAGAAGAGCTGGTGGAGGTGGCTGGGGAGAGAAGTCTGGGTTTCCCTTCTGTGGATGCTGCCCCCGTGACCCTGAACCAGCTAAGACAGCAAGTGAATGAGCGCATGCTGTTAAAATTGATAAAACTTTTCAGTTTCTGCCTTTGATCCATCCTCTTTCAGACAGACAGCCCACTTGGATTCTCATAAACTGTCAAATGCTCTGACTGTGTCCCAAGGGCCTCCTAGCAAATAAGGAATAGAGCAATTTCACAGTTATTAGATTTTCTGAATGCAGAGAGCTGCACACATTACCTTGAATCCTGCAGGACAGTCACATTCTCATGCAGCCGTCATTTTGAGAAATAGAAGAAAACATAATCTAACAGAAAAAAAAGCTGTGCTAATTTGCTCAACAAGCACTTTATCCGTAAAAAATGAGAATAAAGAACTGCTTCAACAAGTTGATGCAATATGAGGTGAGTGAGAAGAGGGACTGAAAAACAGTGGGAGAATACAATAAAATTAAAATTATTCTTTTCAATAAACATTTTAGGGAGACAATAAGGGAAACATGCACCACATTTGCACCAGCAGCTGGAAACAGCCCAACTAGATGAGAAAACATAAAAATATATGGCTAACTTGTATTTTATGAGAATAAGAAGTTGGTGAAGAAAATTTTAAGGCCAGGTCTATTCCCATAACAACATACAAAATAACTAAATATATCAATTGATAATAACATGATGTGTTATTCCTTAATGAGATCAAGCTGTTCTGAGAATTTGTTGTGCACGATGACCTCGGTCATCACAACAGGTAAGACTGTCTGAGTCCAAGCAAGATTCATGTTTTAATATCCTAAAATCAGACAGCCCAGACTGATTAGAGCTATTACCGTTAAGGACATAATCAAATATGTCCAGATTACATTCATCATTTTTACGTGTCCTCATTGTGCTGAGGGCAAGTTATTATATAATCATGTGCAGTAATCACTTAACATCTTGCAAGCATTGTGTTGTAACCTGCAGGGTGAAAATCACATTTTACCAGTGAGTTGTTCAATAAACAAATAAACTAAAAGTGCTGTGATTTATTAATAAGAAATATATTTTTTCTGTGTTTTACCGCAGTGCATTTCTCAGCACTCCAGCAGCACGTTGCTAATTTTCTTTTTCTTTTTTTTCCTGACTTTTCTTTAAGTGGACTGGTTCCAGTAATAAAACAAATAAATAAAAACAAATCAAGATCTTTATGTAGCAATTACAAGCAGTCCCACAAGCAGAGGCTCTGCTGTCATACGACGGTTTCGTTTCTCTCCTGTGGATCTTGGCTCACGCTTTGCAATATCTTGCTACTTTTCCTCCCATTTAAAGGAAAATTAAAGCCATCTGAAACCTCTCAAGGTTTGCCCAAATCCAGCGATGTGTGTTTACACGTTTTAGGTCCACAGGGTTTTGGCAAGAACAGACCACAGAAGCACTTGGTTTCCACGGTAACCTTCTGTAATCAGATAGGACCGAATGGTTCGTTCCCTTCACGCCTGTGTCATTTTAGTGAGGTGTTCGCAGCCACTATATTTATCAGATCATTAAGTCATTAACTAGTTTCAGTATTGAAGCCTGCTTTATGAGACTTATCCAAACATTTGTGCAGATTTTGAATCATGTGGCACTGATGGAGTCATGAAATTTGATGATTTTGGCGTCAGTTTTTTTTAAAACTCCTACCTAAGCAGTTTTGTGGCTACTGGCTAGACGTTTCTGAGTTGGTCAGTGAAGGCAGGAGACAGTGAAAACAAGGCAGAAATTAGACCCTTATTTGGCATCAGAACTTGATTATCAGGATTTTTTTTCCTTGGGGGAAAGAAGCAAAATTACTTGCGTGCTTCTTAATTTCTGCTCAGTGCACAAGTGCCTGCAGAAACAAAGGGTTGGGATTATTATCAGAAGAATAAACTAGAGAGAAACAGAGAAATGTCAGCAAAGCTGAACACAAAACTGTTGTTCATCTGTCAAATTAACCGAACTTTTTGTTGTTGTTGTAAATTTGGACATTTCAGAAATTCAGTTGTACCTAAGGCATTTTTCAGGATCCTGCTGTATTGGTGTATTTTGTGTGCATGAGTGAGGTTCTTTCCCTGAACAGAGGATTTCTGCTGGAGGGCACAGCTGTCCTGCTGCAGATTCCACTTCTGTCTTCAGGCTGCTGGGGGTTCTAGGAGCTGTTGGATGATCAGACTTGGCCTGATGATCAACCTTCATGGTTGAATTTCATGTTTCGCTTCCACACTGAAGCTGGATTGCCCCAGGCATTACCTCTGTGACAGATTCACCCTGGACAACTAACCAGCTCCACGCTCATCCTCTTCAGCTTTCTGGTCCTCGGTCACCTTCCTGTCCTTTATCCAATGCTCTGATCTCAGTCTCCTCCTTCACCATTCACTATCACCTGATCTTGCTACAAAAACTTCAAGAATTTTCAGTCTCTCCTCATCATCGCTGTTTCACAACCCACCTCCAGGATCGCAATACTTCCAACGCCAATCCTCCATCTCCTAAAAACAACCTCATCATTTTAAATCCATCTTCATTATTTATCCTGGCCATGACCAACCGCTCCTCTATCTTCTTAGATCCACAAGTCTCCTCTCGCAGTAGCACATACTTCTATTGTCTTTTTATATAAACCTTTACTGTTCTCATCCTCTGTCTCCTGTGTGATTCTGCATGTGGGTCAGAAAGCTAACCTCCAACATGACATTTATATCTGGGTACATGAAATGACTATCAACAGAAACAGAACACACACATTATCATGTGACTTTGTTTGGGGCTGCAAAGGTTAAAAATAGTTCTGCTGAGAAATGTTTGATTGCCTCACACACACCCCACCCAAAAAAAAAAGAAAAGAAAAGGAAGAAAGGATTCAGAGTGTTATGACTCCGTATCTGCAGCGCTCACCAAATCCTGTTCCTTCAGGGGACGTATCCTGCATATTTAAAATGTTTCCCTGCTCCAACATACTTGATCCAAATGGCTGAATCACCTCCTCAGCATGCCATGCAGAAGCCTGCAAATAACCCATTCAATATAAGGAGTTAGAGCAGAGGAACATCTAAATCCTGCAGGATGGTTGACCTCAAGGGCTGGATTTGGTGACTACTAGACTTAAGTTTTGAAACTTTTACCAAGGCTGGTACTGTGAAGTGAACTTTCGTATTAAAACCAGTTGTGACCATCTGCACCAGAAACTACATCTCATTTTTCAACATGGGGGAACAAACTTGTGTTTCCCAACTTTTCTACAAAGCAAAATAATTCTGATTTAACCTCAAATATTAAGATTAAATCATTTTTACCTTTTCATATCTTGCAAATATTACATCAGTGTTAATATGAAAAGCAACCACCAAACCTCTTTATTTAGGTCCAGTTTGATAAATAACTGTCTTTATCAACTACTTTGTAGGTGAACATTGCCTCCAACAATATGTACAATATTCAAGCAATGCATTGTGGGTAGGTAGCCTGTGATTTTAGCATGTCTTTAGCATTTGCTGTTAATGAGGAAAATAAACTCAGAACTATTCTACTGTATTTCCAGCAGTTACTATTATATGTGAGGCGTCTCGTTTTATGATTAGATATGTGACTTCCTGCTTTGCTCGGCCGTTTTAGAACACAATCAGGTCCCTGTGATTGTAATAATAGTTTCTCCTGTTTGTTCTCATATTTTCAGAGTTGATGCACAAGGTAAACACACCTTTACATTGTTTCTTTTGTCCTACATTACTGCAAAATTTGATTAAAAATCACCAGCTCAGTCTTTACTGGAAAAGGTGTTCAATGCAGCAGGTGATTGCAATCACCACCTTCTTGTACGAGACTATATTCAGCATCCTGGCAAGTATTCACAGGTTGGTTCAAAAGAGAGTTAAGACGTGAAACTCGCTGAACAAAATCCAAAGCAACCACCGAGCCGGTATTTGTACTTCTGAAATAAAAGCAGAGAGATTGTATCTTTGTTTTTGTACACACGGATTCAGGTTGTGCTGCTCAGGCTGTAATTACATGGTTACTGAAGATAAACAAGAATTAATTGCAGCAGTTATTGGCGTACCCTCCAAACCGGGACGTTAATCCAGCTCTTGGCAGGTCTCATCATTTTGTGGGTCACAAGTTCAATCAGATTGAGTTTAATGAGAGGCAAATGAGGTGAGATTTAACTGCAGCAACAGAAATCAAATGCTTCTTGTTGCCTCTATCACTGATATAAATGGGGTGCAAACTTTCTTCCAAAAGGGGGGAATTCAATACCGCTGCAACGAGCATTTGTGTCATTAAGTTCATTAGTTTGTATGTAAAAAGTTGGTTCTGAAGGTAAAAGTGTTTGAGCTGAAGGATTTCAGGACAGGCTGTTTGGGTGGTCCAACAATACTCTGCTGCAGAAACAGATGGCCTGAAACTGATTAGGCCTGTTCTCCTGGTGCTGAGTGTGTGCAGAAAATTTGATTATAGGCTTATCATTCAGACTCTGTGAGCCTTTTAATTTAAAGTGTTGAGTTTTTAGCTTTTAGTTCAAGTTTGGACTTGTTTGAAAGAATGTTTTAATTTAAATTGAAAAAAAAAAGAGAAAGTTATGAGTAGCCAGAACTCGAATGCACACCACAATCTGGAGGCAGGTACATGAAGGTAAACCAACACAACTAAAATACGGCACATCAAAACAGATCAGATAAGTGCATTGTGGGAACAGCAGTAACAACAGCATGAAGACAGAGATTAAATGCATATGAAGGTCTGACCAATGACACACTGAGAGAAGTAATCAGTAACCATTACCAGGTGTGGCTATTAATAATCTGAAACCTGGAGTGAAGAGAGAAAACTGCAAAACCAACTGAAGGGAAACAGACATTGTGCATAAACACATGTTCAGTTGTGGATTTGTGTTTTTGCAGTGAAATGTGGTGTAGATCAGGTAAAACATGTGATCTGAATCAAAACATGGCAAATTTAAAAATTCACTTTCTTCATTAAAACCACACCCTCCAGTTCTCAGTGGGTGGGGCCTAAAGAATACAGATATTTTGACATGTAGTTGAGTTGAAACCACAAAATAAGGACAAGATGGACAGAACCTCAAATTTTCAGTAGCTTTAAGTCCCCCGTGTTCAGAAAGTATGCTGACATATTCAAAATATATTAAAATATTTAGTAGGAGTTCATTAAAATGTGTAAAATGCCAAATATGGAGTCTGATCAAAATGGCTCCATAGGGCTTTTTGTTTGCCACAGTCAGTCTTATAAATGTGTCAAATTTTAAAGTTCTATGTGAAATGGGCCAAAGTGGGCTAACGTTTAGGGAAGGCCATGGAGGCGGGAAATGTTCACGACTGCACATGTGCAAAACCTACTAGCTTCCAGAAATGCAATTTATTTCGCAAAAGAAAAAATACACTAGATAAAATAAGCCTTCTCACCACCTTCGGTGCTCAGTCCTAATGAACCATGAACAAATTTAAACATCTGAGAGCACAAACACACACAAAAAGACTGTGATGCACAGTGCTGTGAAAAAGTTTCAAACTATTCCTCATGTATTTGTACTTTTTTATGTATAGATCTTGATCTTGTTATGTATGATATTTAAATGATTTTTTTAACTGACATGCCTTTTGCATGATTTTTCACCATTTTCAGAACAAGAACTGGACAAAAATTCAAAAGGAACCACCAACCATCAACCAAACCACAAGCAGACAAGATGCTTATCGAGTGAAAATTGAAATCCAGAATGAGTCTAATTTTTTCCTCTCTCTTTTTTCCAGTTAGAGGGTCTCAGTTAATATTGACGTTTGTTAGACTTTGCATCAGATTTCATGTTCTCTGTGCTTCAGGCATGGCCACAGCGGGAGTTTATTGATTTCTGAGGACTTGATCTCGCTCCTAAGCGCTCAGCTCTTACTGTTTCATCTCCTCTCAAAAGAACCACTGAACATTATTTGTACCATTTTTGTTACAATCTGAGACTTTAAAAATGAAAAAGAGTTTATTTTGGGAGTCAAGACTCAAGTTTTGGACACTAGTTTAAGCTCCATGTTTTTTTCCCATAAACACATTAAAAATCTGTCATTTAAACCACATGATCATATCTTATTTAAGATTTAGTTATGTTGTATTTTGTTGACAAAAATGAACAAATTATTCCCAATAGAAAAGAACAAAAAAAGATTCATCCAAGATGCATGCAGCTGGATATTTAGGACCTTTACACAAACAGCAGTATCTCTCCTAGCTAGTTATAATCTATTCTGGTTCCATAAAAATGAACTGACAAATAGTCATGTAAATATTTTCCTGAGCTGCAACACTTTCCTTAACCTCCTGCTCCGGGGCGAAGACTTGGGGGATTCTGCTGAAGATTTCTTACACTTTCTGTGTATGACCGGAAGGAGGAAGCGTCCCCTAATGACATCTGAGGAATTTTCCCAGAGCTAAAGGAGATGCAGCCAAGAGATTAATCTCTTTTAGATATCTAGAGTGAAACAGGATGATTCTGAGCCCCAGTGCTCTGTCCTGGAGGTCGTTGCTGCTTCCCCTGTTTTTGTTTAGTATTTTCTAATAAAAACGTTGATCTGCTGTGGACATTGAGGAAATGCACATATTAAAGATTTATAATGCACAAACTTGAAGATACCTGCAGGGGAAAAAAACGATAATTTATTTTCACAGAATAGTCACATGTTGTTGACAGGTGTGCTGCACTTAATAATCACTCATTTCAAGAAGGAGAATTAAAATCTTTAATAAGCAGTTAACCTTGAGTTTCTGAAATGATGCTCTTTCTAACAGATGGTTTCTGAATTATTAATAAAACATACAGTTTTGGTCATTTTGCATTTTTTAATCAAGCGGATTGGGGTTTTTTTTTTGCACATCTTCTGATTTTCTCCTCTCCAATTAGAAAAAGCAAAACACAAAGAACTTTTTTCAAATCAATGAGGTCTTAATAAAGAGAAAATTGGCTTCTGGAGAACACATTTTTAGCTTGTTAGCTTCCCCAGAACTTGGCAACGGTTATAACTAAATTATCTTGATTAAGTGCGAGGTTGAAGAAAAGCTCAAAGCTTTTTCTTTTCTCCTAGAAAATCACAAGAACAGAAGGAAAGCACATGAGTTTAAATAATGCAATGAATTTCTAACAAATAGTTTAGACTTTTCAGTAATTAATGGATCGATAAAGTTATGAGTGCTGATTTCAAATTCTGTTTTTTTCTTTATCATCTACCATTAAATATGATTGTCTTTGTTTTTATTTAGGTTCTGAACATTATGCGTAGCTCTGTTTAAACTGGGGCTTAGTATCCAGTGTCACACATGAACTATGCAGGGACAACCCTTTGCACAGCCAAAGAAAAAAATGTACGGTCTATTAAGAAAATGTGTAGCATCTGTGATTTCTCCTATTCTTATTTCTACAGCTGCTTTGCTGCACGTTGTAACATTTTCTACGGAGCGTTTTCTGGAACGGACAATGATCTCTGAAACGAGCTCTGGGGCTGAAGCATGACTTCAGAGTCCTCAGGGAGTTCAGTCTCACTGCTAACAGAAAAGCTGTTGGATTCATCAACAGCTTTAATTGTTGATGCTAATGTGTTGAAATTCTTAGACAAATCTTTTCCTCCAGTTATTCTGAGCTCTCAGACAGAATTTAAGTAAAGTGCTGAAAATCAGCATGAAGCTGAACGTTGTGGAGCCCAGGGCTGCATCTCAGCTGGGTCTGACCTTGTCTGAACTGCAGTATGTCTTGAATCCACACAGCACTGAATAATCTCAGCGCTAACGCTCACTCAAAATAACCAATCTAAGTTTGCATAATAAAAACAAAAAACTTTCAAATTTGACAAATATACCAATTAGATCATCATGAAGCTGGTAGTTCTGTTGACCTTTGGGATGTTATTAGGTGGAGATACACTCAGACTCTGGGGTGTCTAGTTCATTAATAAAGGACTCCTAATATACCAAACTCATGTCCACAGACACCATCTCCTGAGGCCTTAATGAGGTAAGGTATTGTTTCAGTTCTAAGCTGCAGTTATACTGCAGACAAATAAAAAGTGCAGTTTAAACAAGAAGGAACCAAAACATGGATATTCGTCCCAGTTCATATTTGACATCAGTTTGCTAAATTTAGAAATGTCTTAGGTACTAATACACATTTCAGATCAGCTGACACTGATTGGTCAAACACAGACCCAACCAGATGAGTCAAAGAACTTAAAGTGCCTGTGACTCCATATTTAAATCACTTTATATTAAACAGGTGTAATCGTTGATGCCTCTAGATTAGCGTTGCACCATTATAACTCAAAATACGCTGTAATTATTTCCTAACGAGCAACTCAGAGATCAGAAGAAAGCGCCGCCTTCCGGTTCTGCTGGGTTTCTCCTTATTTGGCAGCCTGACACTTCTGCTGCAGCAGGGGGCAGTGTTGTCACGTGAAAGAGAAACGAAACTGAAACTAAACACTACACGGTCTATGGGCAATGGCGGCGGCACTGCCTCGCTCCAGTTGTCGTGAACGTGCATGTGGGAGGAGAATTTACCATATAAACAAGTCCGGATCATTATGACCTCATAGCGGGCTGGAGTGAAAAAAACTGTTTGAAACCTGGGTCTGAAATCTAGAAGGGCTTCTCACTGGCTGTACTAGGAGACAGATGGACGCCGTTTTTTGCTCTTTCTGGCAGGTTTAAGGTGAGAACTCAATGTTGCAACATGATAGATAAGTCAGAAAACATGGAAACCGATGTCATGGGTACCTTAATGATCTCTCTGCTCTGTTCAAAATATCACCAAGAAACGATGCAACTTTGGTTTAAGGGCTCAAAGTTGTGTTTGTAATTCTTTTGTTGTTGTTCTTTGAGCTCCTACAACTTTAATCCACCACACTATCTTCCCTTTGTTCACAAATACACTCAAGTCACAACAAAAAGGTCTAATGTGAATGTTCACACTATGAGAAGGTGACAGGAAAAACATGACTTGTGGTTAAATATTTTAGATTTCCCATTTTCATTCATTTCATATATTTGGGATCAGTGGGTTTTAAAGCAGATGGTGTAACGTCTAACAACAACAGTACATTTGAAGGAATTGATGATTTTTTAGGCCAATGACTTTGCTCTAAACATTTTCTGTCTTCTGTTGCTGTAAACTGTCTCCTTCCAGATGTCTAAATGAGATAAATCACATTGATTAACATGAGTATCAGATTGTAACAGGTGTTCTTGCTAGTGGGTTCAACTGGACTTCTTTGGTTTCTTGAAGACGTTTTGCATCTCATTTGAGGAACGTTGTCAGTTCTAACTGGAATATGGGAGATTCAAGCTTATAAACTGTAGCAGAAATGAGACCCTTAGATGTCTAGAGATCATGAAAACCACAAACAGGATCAAAGAAAGACACTTTGATGTATTTTGCAACAGTTCAAAAGTTATTCAGGCCCAGGTAAATGTGTGACTTGCATTATGTTCAACATTTTATCCAAACACAAGACTACAAACAATATGTGAAACCTTTAGTGGATCAATAGGTTCTGATCATTCTGATACAAGACGTTTTTTTTAACCTAGATGAATCCGCCTCCTTGGGTTTTATTTATGCAACAGAAAGCAGTTTCAGCAAAGAGCTGGAGATGGAGTTTTATTATGTTCCTTAGTCTGTCATTGTAATGGATGCAAGGCTGAAGTCTGCTCTGCTCCTGCAGCAGAGAGGTTCACAGAATATCAATCAATAACCTCACATCATTTATTTAAACCTCACCTGAAGCTGCAGAAGGTGCACTCCTTGGGATGAGATCGACTGAATGATTTCACAATCTATTGTGGTGTCACACAAACAGCATCAGCAGACCTAAAGATTCCAACGGTGAGCAGAAATGTCAACGCATCATCAGCGAGGAAAAAGTTATACATACTCATCAACGTAAATGTCAAAACACACTGCACTTCCTAACGATCCAGTCAATGTTTTGCTTTTTATTTCCTCACAGGGTAGCAATGAACTTTGACCTTTCATTTATCACGTTGCACGCATTTGCAAACAAAATAAGGAAACAAAACTTGTCCAACTTTTTCTTTTCTACCCTTGTTCTCTTCAAAAACCCTTCAAGATGATATCAATACGGTGATCTTAGTGGCACTGGAGCACTTCTGTTTGTTTTTGTCACCTCTGTTCACCTCATTACTCCTCCAACAGTGACCCAAAGCAGCCCCAAGGATCCCGTCTCTGTTTAATGGAACCAAAAACCCCAAGAGATGATTATCAGGGTCGTACCATCAGACTCCACACTCTCCTTCTGCACCAAGAGTCTTATTGTTGGTGCTTTTTCATCAAGCACTCTGTGCAGAAAAACAAGTAAAAATATATTTTTGAATTTGTTTTAGTAAGATGTCTTTCCAGCTCTGTGATGTTATCACTCGCTCCAGCAGGAAACTTGAACATAAAAAGCCGTTCTCCTTGCTTCATGAATTATTCATGGTCGTCAGTAAATCTCCTGTAAATCCTCATGTCTTGATGGCATTCTTGGCTTCATGTCGACAAGGCACGGCAAGATAAAGATAGAATTATTCGCCCCCAGGTTATGATCTGCCTCCGCACAAATCTCTTACCATCCTTTCCTGCAAGGAGCAAATGTATCAAGTTTAAATACAAACAAAAAATTAATGTATTAAAAATAAAGAATCAAATAAATGGTTACTGGTCCTGAAACCATGTGCTGTGCATCACCTCAATACAGACATGGTTGCATGTCTGTCACTGTCTGCATGAAAATGGATTTTTCTATAAATGGATAGAGGGAGGAACAGTTGCAAAAAACTACAGACAATTTTGCAAGAAAATAACCTTCTAAATAATCATATCATTACGATGTGAAGGCTGTGAGGGGCTAGAAATCTTGAAAGGAAGGTTTGTAGAATCATTTCTGATCGGTGTTGAGGCTGCCTCTGTCGACAAGATGCTTCAAAGACCAAAGTCATTTTCTTCTTTTTCATATGTAGAATATGTTTTTAAATAGCCTCTACAATCTGTAAAAGTTTGGTTTGTATTTATCCTTATGTTGATTATGTTTGCATTTATGTCTGAAATATGTTCTGTAAACATGACAAACTGCCATAACCCACAATAGAAGGTTAAATACTGATTTCAAAATGCGTGGGTATTGCATGTTTTTATCAACTTGAATTAAGCACAAATTTATCTATAAATAAAAATATAAATTAGTTGTAAAAGTGACCAATTTGTAGATGTGTGGGTTTTTGCTGAGATTTCACCTGAAGAGGCATTAACAGATGAATAAATCCAGCAGTATAAACGCTTAATTCAAACTCAAAATCTCCTTTTCACAACTCCAATCAAACACTACTCTAATACTGATGGTCACCAGTGGTGGTGATTGGTACCCTGAGCGAATCCCTCCATCCCACTGACTTTAGCGTCGTGATGGCAGTTTCCCCATTGAGAATTTATGGGGACCAGAATGTGAAACAAAGAACATGTGCATGTGGTTCAATAATACCTGATTTGAATCAGTGAGTGTTTAACAGGGTTCTGTAGAACATGCTGAATAGCCTCTGTGCACGCATCAGTTCCGTGTTTGGCGTGAGGATGGTACGAGACTTCCGGTCTCCGTGCTAAAGATGGGAGGTGGGAATTTGATCTTGTTGATAAAATGGCACACAGCAGTGGTGGTTAGACCTGCTATCAGTTTGTTATTGAAATGCAAATTTTGTCAGTGTACATGTCATGTTTAGGACATGAACACATAAAAGCAAGATATAGAAGGCCACGAACAAAAAAAGAAGAAAGATTTGCAAAAAAAGAAAGATTTACAAGCTCCCGAAAGGAAACTAGCAAGCGCAGTATGTGCTTCCAGCGGCTACCGTAAGTTTACGTCCATCCTGACCTTCTACCGGAGCTTACGTCACGTAGCTGCGTGCACAGAGCCCATAGGAATCAGACACTGAATCTGGTGTGTTTGAGCAGAGGAACAGCTTTGGCCTTAGTGCGCAGACATCAAAACCCTTCTTTCCAATCACAAGAAAGTTTACATCCTAACAACTTTCCAAAAAGCTGAAATTAATTTGGATTTCACAAGTTATTTCTGCTCATCCATGATCTGTTTCTCTTTTATTCTTTAAGCTGAGTGTCCTCTTCTTTGCTTACATGAGGTTTTTTTTTTTTAGAAACTTTATGTTCTTTTTTATTTGAGCACAGTTTGATCACAAACAGCCTGTATGATGAGCCTTCACTGCCTCCTGCACAGTGAAAGAATAAGACAAGTGTTAATAAGCCTCTCTCAGGCACTGTCAACTATTGAAACCCAGTCAAAATGCAGAGGATCATTTCTTTGTGGAACAAGAGAGAAGAAGAGATCCCTCCTTCCCCTCCCCCATGCATGACACCTCAGCAGGAAGCAATGCTCATGCAGAGCATAAAAGAGGGCCTTGAATTTTTATCATTCATGCCAAAAATTGCTGCTTATAGTAGTTAAAGTTCTTCCTTTTATATTACATATTAACACAAGCACTCCCTTTAAAAAGTCTCAGAATCTTTTAGTCATCAATAAGTGTTCCATATGTGATGCATTAAATAAAACTCCACCCTCATATTATGTGTGTTTTTGACATGTTTATGTCATAACTGCAATGCTGACAGCTGAAGAACAAAAATCCAGGCATCCAGAGAGCAAATCAGTCTCTTCAGTCAGAGATAAAATCCTGATCGGTGCATCTCTGGGATTTCAGGAACATTTCTTCAAGACATTTCTTCTGCAAAATACAAACTGGAACAAATGTCACAGAAATATTAGAAACTGGACACAGGAGTAAACAACTTTGAAAGCTGTCTTCATGTTGAGTTCTTTGAGGGAGATGCTTCTGAACTGGGTTAGATCATGAAGGACGACGGCTGACTGCAGGGTCAGACTGTTGACAAGGAAAACAAAAAGTAGGCACAAAAAGCACAAAGGTAAAAAAAAAAAAAGAATACAGCTAGAATCTGGATTTGTGTTACCTGGTGAGTATAAGAATCTGTCAAAGAGTGGAGCGAAGCCCAGAGAAAAAGTAATAATGAGGAGATGAGCACCATTTGACACCCAGCAAAAGAGAGAGAGAGGAAAACAAGTGAATAACAAACAGGCAAAGGAGAAATGAGAAAGGGAGACAAGTGGAGGGAAAAAACATTGCTGTCTGCTGGAACTGTGACAATAAATTCTAACATTCTGTCTGTGGTTTAGCAGAATGTATTTTTATCACTGAACTTTAAAAATATATACCAAAATAGGAGAAAATTTCCACCGAATTCAGGTAATTATCAATAGACAAAGTCAAAAGTTGGATGTCTAATTTAAAAACTTTACACACAAGCCAGACTGTTCATAACAGTGTTTTAAAATCCTGACTTTTCATTAAAAACATCATGTAACGAACCCAAATGCGTTACTACCTCTGAACTTTGACCTCTAGATCATCACAAATAATAACCATCTTTTTTTTCCCAATAACTTGGAGTAAAATGACTCTGTTATTATGTTTTAACCTGAATCAACATTCCTCCAAGGTCACGGTCGTATCGGAAGAATCCACCGGACTCTAATAATAATAATAATAAAGACTCTTGGTGTCTCTTCCTAAAATGACACTTTAATCTGTTACAGAAATGTCTTAAATGATTAATGCATTTTCTTCCAGCATTAATGAATGTTGATCTGCTTCAGTATTATTTCACATACATACTGCTAAAAGGTTATGACAACCACGTCACTCATTACTACAACCAATAAGAGTTAGCGGTCTGAGTCACGTGACATTAATAAATCCTCATTGGCCCACGTCCCTTTTAGACTCCCTTTAACTTCTGACCCCGGAAGCTAGAGAGCCAGTTCAATGAGAAACAAGCTGAACAAGCTAAGAGAAAGGAGAGCGGTTCTGGTCTGACCAGACCTGACCTCTCAGCTGTCAACCCTACACAGCTGACGCTAGTTGCCGGCTCCCCCTGAGACGGTCCATCAGCCCGTCTGAGCCGATGAAACCGGTTTCCCTCTGAGGTCAGACACCTTCAGTCTGACGCTCTGTTATGGGAAGGCCAGGCCTAGATGCTCCCTGCTAGAGATGGGTTATCTAACTTCGTATCTACGGACGACACCTGTGGCCTCCGGCGGTCCTCGACCCCGCAGCCGTCTGATCCTGACCGAGGGGGAAAACCTCACCTCCGCGCGTCTCATCTGACCCCCAACAGTGACGATCCAGGGAACGCAGTTAAGTAACCACGACTCTGGTAAAGCTTAAAGGCCTCTTGATAAAAGCTAACAACATTAGCTCACTCAAACTAGTTACTAATTCCATCCATAACTAGTACCCCTTAATTAGAATCCTTAATCTAAATTAAGTAAATCCCTAGTCTCCTAAAACCTCATGAGACTCAGATTGCTAAAGCTTATTTAAGATTCAATTCAGAACACCTTACCATCGTGAATGAATTAATGCTGACTACCTGCTAACTACCTCTTTCTTATCTGTGATATTTGTCGTATGTGTTTCTTAATAAAATTAATGAAGTCTAATATCTAGTCTCAGATTTCTATTGTCAATATTAAATGCATAATCTACTCACTGTGACACCAGAATCGAACCTAGATATCCCTGTAAACACTAAAAGGGTGATAGTATCGTAGATTTTTCTCCGTGTAAAACTTACAAAACCCGGTAGTGAACTTACAGAAGTATGTGCCAATTATAAACCATATAAACACAGTTTATAACGCTACAATCACATGATCATGGTCACATGGGTCCTCATCCTTCACACACATACTTTACAGTATATTTGAATATGTAAACCATGTTCCTTTTAATCAATCCAGCTAATAAAGTAAATAGTAAATTATACACAAAGGACCAAAATGTCCATCCATCCATTCATTTTCTAAACTGCTTCATCCTCCACTGAGGGTTGCAGGGAGCTGGTGTCTAACTCCAGCATCACAGGGCGGGAGGTGTGGACACCCTGCAGGTTGCCAGTCCATCACAGGGCCACAGAGAGACGAACAACCAGTCGCACACCCACTCACACCTTGGGACAATTTAGAGACACCAATCAACCAAACCTGCATGTTTTTGCTCTGTGGAAGGAAGAGTACCCAGAGAAAGCCCACACATGCATTGGGCGAACATGCAAGCTCCACATGGAGAGGTCGCCAAATCAGGAAGCGAATCCACAACGTCCTTGCTGCGAGGTGCTACCACCATGCAGCCGCAACAAAATGTGCTGAAACTATTATGACCTTCAGTTTTTCTATGATTCTAATTTTAAATGATGCCTTTAAACATGAGTCAGATTAAATGAACGCCCAACACCTACAAAGTGTGATGCAGCATGAACATGTACTGTTGATATTTGGTCATCACTTAAAGATTGTCTTAAAACTGAACAAAACCAGCAGTTACTTTACACATCATATATTTCAATTCAATATCTGCACCCAAATCCAACTATTGTTCTTCCTTTGAAATCATGCACAAATCTATTTTGCATTAATGAAGGCGACAACTAGTAAATCTGAGAACTAGACAGGGTGCAGCATATCAGAGATTTCAATAGTTTCTAGTTCATCACCTCAATAACTGCAGCCAGGCCCACACAGGCTGCACATTTCAGCACCAACGCCAGTCTGATATTAAAATACAAGACCAGATATTATTACACACTAACCCCTGTAGCGTAATATAACCTGATTTTATCGTTATAGTACGGACACACTTCTACAAGGTTATCAGCAAAGTTTTGTCGGTTTTATGCTAAGCACTGTTAGCTACCTTCACTCAACTGATGGTTATGCAGGCATCTAGATCCTCTTTGATTCAAAGGGAGACCTACGCACGTATATTTGAAAGGTATAACCCAGAAGCTGACTTAGACTTCAGTTATTTTATTAAAGAAAACAGATTGGATAAACAGACAGATATGAGGTAGGTAGTTGCATCTTAAGAGATTCTTCTGATGTTATTAAGCTGAGAGTTAATGACGAGAGCCCGTGATATGTTAATATCTAGGGATCTCGGCTAGTTAGTTCTGAGGGGAACTAAGCTAACTTGATGGAGTGTTATTTATCAATAGCCTCGGTTTTACCAGGTCGGGTTGGTACCTGCTGAACCGCTCCAGATCGCCTCGGCGTGGAGGTGGAGGAGGTTCGTCGAGTGAGCGTTGTCGGACGAACCTCGGAGTTGTCCCCGGGACCCGAAGGTCGGTCCGAGGCACGGAGGTGTCTGAGCGAGTCGGTGTCAGCGGCTCCATGGTCGGCTGGTGCAGAGGCTAACCGGCTTTTCCATGGCAGGTGGAAAGAAGCAGACCGTGGTGTCTGGCTTCTCAGCCGGAGCAGATTGTCATCGACCGGTGAGGCTGGTTTTACTCACGAGCTCGGTCGGCATCAAGGCCTTCCGTGTAGCGGAGGAAAACGGAGGCTGTGTTCTCTCGTCGTGGGGTTGACGAGAACTCAGGAGACTCAGTTCTTCCAGGCAGGAAGTTGGGACGTGGCCCGGTTTGGACGCGTGGACCAATGGGAACGGAGTTACCAAGTCACGTGGTTCTCGTCATTAGAAACCCAGGAAGTTTAAGCTGGACCACTAATATGTTTAACCCTTTTAGCAAAAGTAGAAACCATAAAATAATACTGATGCAACATCAACATTCATGAATACTGGAAGAAAATGAATTAATCATATTAAGACATTCTGAACAGTGGATTAAAGGTAGTGTCCTTATAGAATGAGACATCAAAGAGTTCTTAAGTTTAATTATTAATTAAAGGAAATCTTCTGAGTCTTCCGACACGACCGGTCCTGGAAGGAATGTTGATTCAGGTTACAACATAATAAAAGAGTCATTTTAATCCAAGTTATTAGGAAAAAGATGAGTTATTGTTGTGATGAACCAAGAGGTCAGAAATCAGAGATAGTAACGCTTTGCCAGCGCTACATATCCCCCCTTATTTCAAGGTGAGGACTCCTAGCAGAAGGTCGTTGCCTTGAAATACCAATCCGATGATGGAGGACATCGTGGGTCATCATGAACCAAAGGGAAGAAAGGTTTGTGGTACCTTTCCACCGGACAGAGTCAATCAAAAATGAATCAGAGCTTGAGTTTTAGAGATTACCAGACACAGGGGCACCTGTGTCATTGACCTTCAGGAAACAGGAAGCATCCCACACCGGAAACAGAATCAGGAGGAAGGCACCTATCCAAACGGTGCCAGGAGACTGAGGAGTGGGGCAGTCCGTGAAGGGGGTCGGCAGCAGCGGGGCGTCGTTGATGAAGAGTTCCAACCCAGAGCAGCGTCGGCAGATGAGTCGCAGACGAGACCAGTTGGGACCTTGGACGTCCGGTCGCTGGACAGTAGAGCAGAAGAAAGGCACAGCACAGCAAAACAACCACAATCTGGTAAAGGGGCATTCAAAATGTGTGAATGTAGGCAGATTTGGTTAAAATAAACTAGAAAATTAAATTAATCTAATTTAAAAATAAGGCTATGTGTCATGCCATTACATTTAATTAAGGATTTAACCTATTTAAATGATTTAAGAGCTATATTTTGTATAAAACTCTGAAGAGATTGACTTCACTCCCATGAGGTTACTCTAGGAGTGACACTTTTAAAGTGAATTTGGAAAGACATTACGTCATATTTTAACCTAAGTTTAACTATTTAACGTTTTGGAAATAACTTAGTAAACTAAGGATTGAGTTTTTGATAACCAAAAATTGAGTTTTGGAAATAGTGAAATCAGTCATATTAGATCTGAAATCTAAAGTTTTAGAGGACATTTTGTTTTAAATGGCCTAAAGTATATTTTATCCTTCATTTTGATTTAAGGAAGGTATATTAAAATGGATTGGCTCGCCTTTACCTTAATTATTATGATGAAATAATTATTGTAAGTAATAGAAAATTAAACATTAAGTTTGATTTAAAACATAAAGTAATTTTACTAATTTAATACAGCATTAGGCTGTAAAATAAAGGAACTCTGGCTTAGTGTTTACCAGGATGGACGCGCAGCTCACTGGAGTACAGCAGGCGACGTCAGCAGCTCAACCAGGTCTGTTTCCCATAAAACACATGGTTAGTAACACATGGTTAAAAGGGGAGGACATGAACGTGGACACACATTCACGCCACACACACCGAAAAAGGGAGACAACAGGTGGAAACCTGGGAGGCCTCAAGTCACATCACCCTCTGAACCTGGCGGCGGCTCAGAGGTACCGAAGCGGACTTTGTGAGGTTTGATCTGATTTCTGTGAACCCACTTGAGGACGGGTTCTTTTGGACCCTTAGGGATCCGTAACTGGTAAACGACGGGTGAGAGTTTGTCGGTTATACGGAACGGCCCTTTCCACTTTGGGAGAAGCTTTTTAGCAAGTCTACCAGAGCCGACCTTTGTCTGCCCTGGTCTAGGCGCGTAGTCGTAAAACCAAGCCCGATCACCCACCTGGAGTTCGTCATGTGAAGCTCTTTGGTCATAATAAGCTTTCCTACCTTCAGCCGTTTTACTCAGATTTGTTTGAGCAAAGGAGAAGGCGGACTGTAAATGTCCTTTTAAGTCTTTTAGGTACTTCTCATTAGTGTGAGCTGGAACAGCCTCACATTCCCTAGGCCCATAGAGCAGGTGAAGTGGGAGTGTCATCTGCCTACCGGTCATCATCTCGAATGGAGAGACGCCTGTAGACTCGTTGGGCGTGGCTCTGATAGCCATCAGCGCCAACGGAAGTTTCACATCCCAGTCACTGTGGTTGGCTGAGACATATTTCTTCAGGATAGAAACCACAGTGCGGTTCGCCCTTTCAACCTGGCCAGACGATTCGGGGTGGTAACCAACGTGGAAGTTGGCCTTCACACCTAACATCTGCCACAGGTGTTCCATCACTTCAGAGGTGAAGTGAGTACCCCTGTCGGAGTTAACCCGAGAGGGAAGGCCAAACCTGGAAAAGATGTGATTCATCAGCAGCACGGCGGTGTTTTGAGCCGTGTCTGAGGGTGCAGGCAGACACTCCACCCATTTGGTGAATGCACAGGTTACAGTCAGAAAGTACTTATTACCCCTACTGGATTTTGTGAGGGGGCCCACCCAATCAAACTGCAGGTCGGACCAAGGTGAAGATGGTCCCCTGGATTGAAGAGGGGCTCTGTGGTTGGGGTTTGAGGGCTGATGTTGACCACAAACCAGGCAACCCTGAATGTAATCTGTGATGTCCCTGCGCATCAGTGGCCAAAATCCAATTCGGGCCAAGGCACTGAACGTAGCCTTGACACCTTTGTGTCCAGCGGACGGAGAATCATGAGCCTGAGAGATCATTTCTTCTCGTAGTGAAGGCGGCACCACGAGGACAGGTGAAGAGGGAGGCCTAGCCACATGCATAAGCACCCCCCTTTCCATCCTCAGAGTGGCTCTAACACGAAAGAGAGAACGAAGTTCAGGTATAGAGTCAAGGTCGGCTGGAGAGGGTTGAGAAGTTTTTGGATCAGCCAGAAACCGGATCATCCTGCTGATAGCAGGGTCCTGGTCCTGGAGAGAGACAATGTCGTTTTCAGAGACAGCTGGAGTGACAGAGACAAACCCATCCGACGGTTGGTCGGAGGACGTCTTGGCGGCTTGAGCTCGCGTCACCACGCACCCCTCTGCAGGTGCACGTGAATGAGAAGTGTCACTCTCAGGGGGTCCCTGGGAGGTAAAGTACCATGGCGTGCCGCAGTGGGCACCCTGTTTAGCCAACGAGTCGGCAAGGTCATTCTTTTCTTTGTCCATGCCAGGGGTCTTTGAGTGACCCTTGACCTTGTGCCAATAAATGTGCATGTCATTTGAGGTCACTAAGGCGTCGCAGGCGACAAAGAGGTCTCTGTGTCTGACAGGTTTCCGGTTGGAGGTCAAGAACCCATTATCTTTCCACGAGGGAAAGTGACAGGCGAAACTGAGTCGAGCATAGTCGGAGTCGGTGCGAATCACCAGGTTGCGAACGCCTCGGTTCGCTGCCACCTGGAGGACTATCAGAATCCCAGCCACCTCCGCATATTGCGAAGACTGGGGTCCTAGTCTATAGCACCAAGATTCTTCTTTACCATCATCAAGCCACACTATGCCCACGCCAGAGCTTCTGTCTTCGTCATGGCGAAAGGAGCTGCCATCAACGTAGGCTGTGGTCATTCCCTCACAGAGGGTTTTGTCAAAGTAATGGTGATTAGGGTTCTCCAGAACCCTTGGACTCACTGGAGGCGGGCTGGCCGCACCAGAGTCGTCAGAACAATGTTGGCAGGCCGCCAACCCCGTGCCAAGAGCGTTGCTTTTGTTAAGATTATAGCGCACCTCGACGTCGAAGCTTTGCAGCGCTAAAAGCCAAGAAGCAATGCGTGCATTAGTCACCACACCATCTCTGATGCGTTGACTGTTCAAGAAGGTCACGGGCTGGTGTTGAGTCTCAATGATGATTTTCTGGCCCCCAATGAAGTTGGAAAAGTGTTTAACTGCCCACATGGTGGACAGCAGGGCTTTTTCACAGTCAGAGTATTTTAGCTCTGGACCAGTCAGGGGCCTACTAGCGTAGGCTACGACACGTTTGTCGCAGTCGTGCTGTTGGTACAGACCAGCGCTCAAGCATTGGGTAGAGAAACCCACTTCCAGATGGAACTCTTTGTTACAATCGGGAAGAGCGAGGCAGGGAGCGGAACACAACGCGGCCTTGAGTGACTCCATGGCCTGCTGTTGTTGTTCTGTCCACTCGAAAGGCACATCTTTCTTTAGCAGTTTGTTTAGCGGTCGCGCTAACTCTGCATAATTTTCCACAAACTGGCGGGAGTAGTTGCACACCCCAAGAAAGCTCCGAAGTTCAGTGACGTTCGTTGGAGCCTTAATGGTGGTGACACCTTGTATCCGACCCAGCTGTGGCTGCACCCCGTGTGGTCCCACACGGAGGCCAACGAACTGTACCTCAGATCTGCACCATTGACCCTTTGAGACAGATATTTTTGCACCTGCCGCTGTTAGCTGACCCATTACGTGGTCTAGCTCGGTCAGGTGTTCATCTAAAGATGGTTGTCCAACCAGAATGTCGTCGACATAGATGATGGTTCCGCGCTGACGAGCGTCGGGACATGCCTTGTTTAAGAAGATGTTAAACTCAGAGGGAGAATTAGAGTAGCCGAAAGGACACCGTGTGAAGGTGTATTGGCGGTTGGCAAAGGTGAAAGCCAACTTGTGTTGGTCGGATTCGTGGACCGGTATGGTCCAGAATCCAGAAGCGATGTCAAGAGTAGAAAAGTACTTTGCCTCTCTTACCTTTGGGAGTTCCTGATCCAGGCGGATCGACGGCCACCGCGACAGCGAAACCTGTTTGTTTAGTTGTCGGTAGTCGATGGTCAGTCGCCATTTCCCGTTAGGTTTCTTAACAGGCCACAACGGCGCAGAGTAGGTGCTGTTACAGGGTCGAATGATACCCTTCTCCAACAGGTTGTCAATGATCTCCTGCACAGGTCCTTCGGACAGCAGGGGAAGTTTGTATTGTTTCACAAAAGTTGGAGGTGCACCCGCCGCTGTGGGGATTGTTACCTCATGGATTGTAGTCAGGCCACAATCCAAGGAGTCAACTGAGAGGGAGTCTTTGTACTTAAGTAGGAGTTGACGGAGCTTGTTACGCTCAACGTCGTCTACTAGAGCATCTGCTTCCTCCACAATCTTTTCGATGTGGGACAGAATTTCTGGAGGTCTCCCTGGAGGGAGGCTCTGTTGTTCTTCTACCAGACAGCGATGTCGAAGTCCGGCAGGGAGGGTTATGGGTCTGGGTTCTTTGCCTCGGGTCCACATCCTGGCCCTACCGTAATCAACTATTAGTTGAAGGCGATTCGTGAGGTCGTTCCCTGCAATGAAGTCGGCGTTTATGGACTCAGACACGTACACTGGGTGGTCGAATTCCATCCAACCGACCTCGAAGTGAAGGAGAGTCATGTGATGTATACGCTCGGACCTATTCACAAACCCCTGAATATCCACTTTACATGGAACCAGGTCTGGTGTGTAACCCTCTATCTCAGTGACCAGACAGATGGCGTCAAAGAAGAGGCGGGACATGAAAGTGAGGTCTGCGCCTGTGTCCATGAGCGCCTTAATGGTGAGCGCGTCCTCCACCCTTATAGGTAGGAGCGGCTTGTCTCTCTCATCT
>SSNR01000117.1:69930-95513 GCA_006937965.1 Callopanchax toddi
TTTCCAGCACGGACAGCTGCGATAAACGCCCTCAGTGAGTCTGTGGGGGATTCTTCTTCCCCCCCCTCTGAACTGGAGGCCTGTTCATCGACAGCAGTAGCTGTGATTGGCAGCATGTGTCTTACTGGTTTCCGGAGGTCTTTAGAGGAGAACTTAGAAGGTAAGTCACGGTCACCACGTCGCCTAAGGCTGGCTGGCGAACGTGAGGCCTTCCGAGGATTCACCAGTGAGCGCCAACGTTCAGCACGTGGGCTCCACCTGGGTCTTTTTGACCTTTTATGTAAGGGGGAGCGTTTAAACTTCGCCCCTTTGTAGGGTGTCTTGGGCCGTGGCCCAGAAGATGAGTCAACCACTGTGTCTTGGAGCACTGTGGTGCATGAGGCCTGTGGGTTTGAGCGGGAGTCGTCGTTTGCGGGAAGCTCCGCATCAGACCCCTGTGGGTTAAGGTCGTCGAGGGAATTATTTCTGAAAATATTCCCCGCGCGCTCTCTGTATTCCTTCACGGTCGTCTTATTGAAACGATACTCGGTCAGAATACCTTTGTAGGACGGATGTAGGTTCCCGAGGAACAGATGTTTAAAGTCCTCACATTCTTCCATTCCCTGTTCATTTGTTTTTCCGAAGAAAGCACGATGAAGCCGGGAGTAGAAGTGTTGTGGGTCTTCAGATGGGTCCTGTTTTACCGATAAAGCATGTGTATAGCCGTCTTTGAATGAGTTACCTGAGAATTCCTCCTCTAAAGCTTTGGTGAGCTGAGAGAAGTCATTCCTGATTTCAGGTAATTGACGGTCAATGAAATCACACACTTCCTCAGAAGAAGTGATTTGGATGAGAAATATTTTATCAGAAACAGTGGCATCAGGAAACCTTGTCAAATGACGGTTGATTTGTTTTAGATAAGACACAAGCTTTAAGTCATCACTATAAGAAGGCTCAAATTTAGTGATAAATTTAGCCATTTTGTACAGGTCTGCTGTAGTGAGTGATGGAGCTGGTGCTTGTTCCATGGAGGTTTGCTCAAGAGCTTGTAACCTCCCACCTAATTCCCTTACAGATTTTCCAACCACTGACAGTGCCTTCCATAAGTCGACATTGAGTTCAAACAATGTACTGTCTTGGATTCCAGCCATTTCAGGAGGAGAAGATTCCATAGTTTGTCTTTAAACTAGTAAAGATGAGGAAATTATGGTGAAAAAGATTTAAAACTTCTCTAAAGAACAGAATTCCTGCTCCGTTTATACCAAGTTGCGCCAGAGGGGGCGCTCCAGGGCACACGGACCACAGGAGGGTTCAGGACCAGAGGAAGAAATGACGTCACGTCCGCTTGTCTTCTAGCTGCAGCCGTCTTTGTTAACGCGCAGAACTAGGCAAAGCGTTTCCCTCTACGGTCAAATTAGAGATGTCTTTGGCAAACGCGCTTCTTAGAGCCGTTTTTAAAGCCCTTCGCAGTCTAACGACGCGGAATCTGAACAGAAAAAGTGTCCGGTCGAGTCGTGTCGACCCGGAGGTTTTGGCTGTTCGGCGGTGGCTAACTCCGTTTGAACGGAGAAAATCCGACCTATTTTACCCGTTTATTTATATTAACAGGCGGGCGGAGGAAATCTCGGTTTTACCGATGACCGTCTCTACACCTTATTTGCACGGTTTCCGACCGTGACTTATTTTTTTTTTCTTCCGTGAAAGCTGTTCGCTTCTAAGGCTAAAAGCCACTCACGGAAGCTAGCGTTTTTCCCTGCAGTGAAATCCACGCTAATTAGCGGATCTAATCTCGCTTTTCAGACGTTGTTAAAGCGTCTGTATTTAACCATAAAGGTTACCGAACGGACAAAAGACAAAACGCACCGAAGTGATCAATTTCGGCGGACGAAAGCGTTCTTTTAACTAGACAGCGAGGCGTCCCAAGTTACCGTTAAACGAACGGAACATGTAAACACAATCACAAAGTGACATAAAAAGTGCTTAAAACACAGAAGAAGTACAAGAAGAACCCCATGAAACATACAGTACACCCATCATAATCAGTTACAAAGCTTTTAGACTTTGGTTGATAGCTGACGTGGCACTGTAGTGCTTTTATCTTAGCTGTTGTTATCTGTTAGCTTAGTTAGCATTAGCTTATAGCTTGCTAAGGCCTAACAAATATTAATACGTAGACTTTATGAATGAAAACCTGGCTAACCTGCCATTTATGTTTTAAAGCCTGGCCTGGCTCGCCATTTATGTAGCGTAATATAACCTGATTTTATCGTTATAGTACGGACACACTTCTACAAGGTTATCAGCAAAGTTTTGTCGGTTTTATGCTAAGCACTGTTAGCTACCTTCACTCAACTGATGGTTATGCAGGCATCTAGATCCTCTTTGATTCAAAGGGAGACCTACGCACGTATATTTGAAAGGTATAACCCAGAAGCTGACTTAGACTTCAGTTATTTTATTAAAGAAAACAGATTGGATAAACAGACAGATATGAGGTAGGTAGTTGCATCTTAAGAGATTCTTCTGATGTTATTAAGCTGAGAGTTAATGACGAGAGCCCGTGATATGTTAATATCTAGGGATCTCGGCTAGTTAGTTCTGAGGGGAACTAAGCTAACTTGATGGAGTGTTATTTATCAATAGCCTCGGTTTTACCAGGTCGGGTTGGTACCTGCTGAACCGCTCCAGATCGCCTCGGCGTGGAGGTGGAGGAGGTTCGTCGAGTGAGCGTTGTCGGACGAACCTCGGAGTTGTCCCCGGGACCCGAAGGTCGGTCCGAGGCACGGAGGTGTCTGAGCGAGTCGGTGTCAGCGGCTCCATGGTCGGCTGGTGCAGAGGCTAACCGGCTTTTCCATGGCAGGTGGAAAGAAGCAGACCGTGGTGTCTGGCTTCTCAGCCGGAGCAGATTGTCATCGACCGGTGAGGCTGGTTTTACTCACGAGCTCGGTCGGCATCAAGGCCTTCCGTGTAGCGGAGGAAAACGGAGGCTGTGTTCTCTCGTCGTGGGGTTGACGAGAACTCAGGAGACTCAGTTCTTCCAGGCAGGAAGTTGGGACGTGGCCCGGTTTGGACGCGTGGACCAATGGGAACGGAGTTACCAAGTCACGTGGTTCTCGTCATTAGAAACCCAGGAAGTTTAGCTGGATTATAAATATGTTTTAACCCTTTTAGCAAAAGTAGAAACCATAAAATAATACTGATGCAACATCAACATTCATGAATACTGGAAGAAGATGAATTAATCATATTAAGACATTCTGGACAGTGGATTAAAAGGTAGTGTCTTTAGAATGAGACATCAGAGAGTCTTTAAGTTTAATTATTAATTAAAGAAAATCTTCTGAGTCTTCCGACACGACCGGTCCTGGAAGGAATGTTGATTCAGGTTACAACATAATAAAAGAGTCATTTTAATCCAAGTTATTAGGAAAAAGATGAGTTATTGTTGTGATGAACCAAGAGGTCAGAAATCAGAGATAGTAACGCTTTGCCAGCGCTACACCCCACATTAAAAAAACAATAATATTACCTCACATTTAAACAGTAATCCTTGAATTTATTTTACTAAGCTTTTCACTTTTTTATAAGCTTGAATTCACTTGATTGTCTCCATAATGTTCTTCTCCTTCCAAATGATCATTGTAGCTACGTTTCCTCCTCTTTTTTAATATTTCTATAGTCAATTTTCTTATGACTGCACATCATTTCTGATTTGAAGGCAACCAATTAGTAACAAGTTCACCTGCCTCACCCCCATGTGCTCAGTTTGACATCTGAACTGGCAAAAGGAGGACATTTGATTAAGAATTTAAGATCATTACAACCATTTTAGGTCATTTCCTTCAGGTTTCATAACAGAAACGATAAGAAGTAACACTGACCAGATCTGTGTCCGTGTGCTCATTTCTCTGCACTCTCCCATTCATTCAGAATGAACTTTCCTCCTCTTCAGAGTAGTCGTCCTCTTTAATCCTGTAAATAACCTTTAAACTGAGATAGTTTTAGTGTTTTCCTGATGGAGACTCGTTTATAAAGCACCACTTAGTGCAATCGCGTGTCTGATTTCATCTTGTTCTTGAACAAAACAAGCCGATTCAGTTTCTGTTCAGCTGAAATCAAGAGTCTGCCAAGTGTTTTGCTTTAAAAGCATATGTAAACACCGAGGGAATTAAAAGTATATTGTTTCAGCGTTCCGTTCCTCTGCCTTTTGAGGAAACCTGGTTACACAAAGTGCTGTTTCATTATTGTTTCCAAAGCAGAGCTGAGATGATGTCTTGGTGGACATTATTTTGCTTCTACGTGTCCATTAAAAGTCTGGAGCTGTGCCATGTGAAATGTCAATGAACGTCCTGTGCTATTCTTAACTGCACTTTGTCCATTTTTGTCTTTACCACTTAAATATAAGGCTGATGGATTATGGAAGACAAGCACACACTCATGAACACACAGTGCTCTGAGGATATGAGGGATGATTCTGCACTGTCATTTACCTGTGAGGATTTATGAAGCTTATGGAGTCTGTCTGCCATGCGGCATAGAAAAAAAAATCCAATAAGGAATTCTTTTTGTCCCTCCCTATCTTGTAGGTCTTTACTCTTTATTTCCTAAATCCTATTTCACTGATGCCCACTGATGGAGCTCAGGTAAAATAATAGGACACCAGCGTCTTAAGCCAACGAGGCAAATACTCTTTTCATCCTCTGAGTAATTCTCCTCTGCAGAAGATGCATGGGTATTGTAATGGCAGGGTCAAACTTCCTGCAGACATTAACAGGGCAGACTGGAAGTTCATTTATCTGCCAGCTCTCACTGAAATCTAAAAAAAAACAAAGAATCACCTCGTCTAATTTATTTATTCTCCAAACTAACTCTCCTGACAAAATGTTAATTATCAAACCGATGCATTAAATACAAGTCCTGTCTATGCTGTGAGTGCATGTAGCAGTGAAAGGAGGGAGAACTATGAGCTCCAAACTGAGGTTATGTGAAGTGACCTGCATGAACACTCTGAGGCCAAGACGCAGCGACCACAGCGGCTCCATTCCTCTCTCCGCAGGCTGAGGTTACAGTGGCTAATTGGCGTGTTTGTTGTTGTGGAAGCAGATGAAAGAAAAATGCTTGAAGGAACAAAAAGAAAAAAGCAGGGATTTCCCATAAGTCCTCTCTTCTGGGCTTTCAGCTCAGAGTCACAACTAACCTGGAAGTAACTTTAATTTTACATGAAATGCTCTCCCTGTAGATAGGTTTTTTGATGTGTACCAGTTTATTAATAAGCCACCTCTGGTAGTTTTTATTCTGCGGTTTAATATTTATTAATAAATAGGTTAGATTTATGAGTTTTGTTGTTTTTATTTTGGTATTTAGTTTGTTAAAAGTTGACTTCACTAAGTACTTTAGAATTGTAATATTAGAGTGCATGTCTGATCCATCAACATGTAGAATAAGAAGAACAGAACGCAACAGCTGAAAGAAACCAAAACGCCCCCTAGTGGCTGGCTGTAAGAAAAAGTTTTAAGTCCCCCCAAACAGGACATTTCCTCGAACACACCTTAGAACTTTTTTCTAGGTGTTGACTCAAAATGATTCACAAAGTTTTTACGATGCTTTTAGTCAGTTATTTGATGCTCAGCCACCATGATTGTGTGCAGGTGACTTGTTAAAATGTTTTTGTTCTAACAGCTTTACATCCTGTTTTACTTTATACAGCTGGTTCCCCTCATTCATTTTATTTCATGGTTTTACTTTCTGCACCGTCATTCATTCATTCATTCACTGACTCATTGACTGATTGATCCATTCATTTTTTTCTATCTACATTATCCTGTTGTGGGTCTTGAGGTGGACTGGAGCCGATCCAACCTGGGCAGGTTGCCAGTCACCTGCTCAGAGCCTTGGTTAAACATCTGGTCTCAGTCTCTGATTATCACACCTGCTGTTCACGTCAGGTTTTTTTCCCTCCCAGTAGAAATAAGCTCCTTGGATTTCTTTGCTTATTACCACATTCTCACAGTTTTCGTTCGTTCTGTTGGTGTCTGTCCTGCCTCCCCTTTAATTAAACCCTGTTTAGTGCCTTTACTTTGATTTTCTTCTTGTGTTTTGATCATTCTCATTTTTATTCTAAGGTATTTTGTGCACATGCTTATTCTTACTGGGGCATGCATGCTTTGTATTATGTCATTTCTTTGCTTGATTTTTAAGAATCACAAACCAGTTTCTAAACTGATTCTAGAGTTAAAAGCTACAACAAATAAAAGTGCTGCCCTTTTTTTCCCCCTGAAAGCACTCAACGTTTTTATTGTGAGGCAACTTCAAAAGCAGGTTAGATTGACAATCTTCAAACTTTTCAAAGAAGGTGCTCCTGTAAGGATCTCAACTGTTCACACAACAAATCACATGGCCAAAAGTTGTCACGTTGACCCAAAAGATGGACGATTTACTGGCCATGTCTGCTTTCTCAGGCTGAGACAAAAATGATCACATTAAACAGAAAAGAGCCCAAATGAAGGAGAAAGCTGCCTGTAATCTGAATGTTTCTGTTTTATCACAGTGAGAGAGTCTTGTGAGCTCCCACTCACTGTCTTCAGTTGTGAGTCAATGATGTGAGTGGGAGCTCTGCTTCTTAAAGAGTCACAGGTGATGGAGAAGTCCCCAGTGTCTTGATAGATCTTTTCCACCAGAACAAGAAGAATATTTCATCACACGCTCCATGATACAGATCAAAAACGGAGTCAACACAAAGGCAAAATATGAGCAAATCAATGGAAAGATTAACAAAAATGAGTGAAGTGACCAACAACGACATCACTTACTTCAGATAATCAGACTAATAGTAGAGGAATACACTCATATGATGGTCTAATTTTTATTAAGAGTGCCGAGCATCCATTTCTGTCTTGATTTTAAATAGTTTTCTCCTTAAGAAGCTTTAAAAATACTCATTCATTACTTCAAACATGTGACTAGATCTGGATTAGGTTGCTATAGGTTTTAGGGGTGATTTATCAGAAGATTTAGGCAAAACGTTCCAAAGATGGTCGACAATGTCCACATGCAACAATGGGATTTTGACATAAAGGTCAACAAACCTTCATGAGTCTGTTGTTCAAATTAGAAACATTATTCAAAGTTTAAACAAGTCACAGAAATGTGGACTTAATATATGACTGAACTGGTATTTTGATATATTTGACTTTATTTTGCAGTTTAAATTCATTTTAAAAACTTTACATTAAAATGATGAAATGATGATGATATCATACCCAGTTTGTGCATCGTTTTAATTTGAGTTTCCTCTCAAACCTCCCTGCAGTGCATACACATCTCCAAACCATAACTTCCAGTGATATTCCAGCTCTGACTTCTCTCATCAAAACAGGAAGTGAAGTCTCTCTAACTTTCTACCTTCTCCTATATAAAACACTGTAGGCACATAAAGGTTGACATGTATGAGGAGCAGACATTTCTGCCACTTTCAGGTCCAAGTTGTATTATACTCATATTTTTCACTGTGACTATTTATTGGAGGCTTAATGTTTCATGCATTGCTATTGGGGAGTGAAATGCATAAACGTGGTTGCCACAGTGACCCTAAAAGCTTTGAATATATTTTTTATCATACTCCTTTTTACACTTTAATACAGTTTATATATGATAACATTATTTATGATTACAAAGGTCAGTCCCAAATTGATCTATATAAAATAAAGTTGATCTATTTAAACTTTTCTTATGCATCAGCCTTCAGATATTATTAGAATTATATATTATCCTTCAAATCCTTCAAAATATTATCCTTCCCCATGA
Organism: Callopanchax toddi; assembly: GCA_006937965.1. NCBI lineage: Eukaryota > Metazoa > Chordata > Actinopteri > Cyprinodontiformes > Nothobranchiidae > Callopanchax > Callopanchax toddi. The sequence continues at coordinate 77,713 of SSNR01000117.1, forward strand.
AGCTTGTTAGAACATTTGTTTTCAAAGCACGGAGCCCATCAAGTCCAAATGTGTGAGCCATGACTTGCCAGCAAATTTTCAGGTGTAATAGTTTACGGGCTCCGATCCAAATCACTTAACTGCCGTAGCTTCTTGCACCTGTCACTCCTACCGCTGCATCTGTGTGAGCAAGAGAGTGTAAATAATTCTGAGTTACATTCAAAAGCCAGCCAAACCAAACAGGCAATCAGCCGGCACAAGAAAGCAATGAAAACACACACAGAGACTCGTGCCCACCCATATGTTCAGCAAAACGCTACCATCAGAGTTAGATTATTGAAGAAATCGTTTTAGATGCTACGTGTGGCTTGATGCTCAGTTTGTGAACTCCAAAGTTCAGAGGAAGAAATGCAGGAGTCTGAAAGACAGTTATAATTCACTGTTTTGTGAAACAATCATTTCTGGGTTTATTTTATTTTTCTCTTTTCTCAAGAACCCAAATTAGATTGAGCCTATAATGCCATTAGTTTTATATATTATGCACTTGTCTATAAGACCTCTACCTCTAAGACAATATTAGTACTTTCCTTCAAAAAAAGCTTTTTCAAATCCTTTACATGTCTTGGACCCTCTGGTGGAGGACCTAAGTACTGCAGGTACCACGTTTTTTATTTTAAATGTTATTTCATGAATGAGGTTTTAAAAGGTTGGATTTTGGTCAGGATTTCTGTTCTACAGACAGGAAAACAACATTAATCTTTAAAGCAATGCGTCCTAGGTTATTTTAACACATTATCATAATTATTTATTGTCACATTTTCTCAACAATGTGTATTTGTGCTCAGACTACGACACAAATTGGTCACTTTACCCCCCTGATTTAAGCTCTCCTCCACACACACACACACACCATTAGTGTTTACAAGTCCATCTGAGCAGCCTTTTGCCACGCTGCAGGTAGCCAAGACATTTTAGGGAGAATTCAAAGAAGCAGTACCAGCAAAGAAACGACACGGGTGGACAACAAGGCAGCAGCTTAATCAACATGTAAGAGGGCAGATCGATGCGTCTTGGGTGAATCTGTTCACCAGCCGGAGGCGGTGCTTATCATCTGTAGAGGTCTCAATGGGCTGCAAATTAAAAGCAGCTCATTCACAGACACAGCTTTGGATTCACTGAGAGAGTAGACGAATAGGGGTGTTTTTTAATGACTTTTAATGCTACTTATTATGTTCAAAAGCTATGAGAAACTATGAATCATTGAGCACCTCTCAAGGTTAATGAATGACATCAAAAGACTGCTGATGTTTGCTTTTTTTAGATCTCTAGACAGAAATGTCATGCTCTTTTTGAAAGACTTTGCAGTTTGTTCAAGACATTTCATTTGAAATCTGAGTTTCTTATCACTCAGACTGGATGCATTGCTCGTACTTCACCATTAGCACAGAGTCTGCCTGCAGCTGCTACATGTCAGGAATCATCACAGACCTGTGTTTAATCTAACCAAATTCTGTCCCTTAGCAGGATGACACACACACACACACACACAGTATATAATAGGACCAGAAGTGTGTGCACAACGAGAGTCAACATGAATCTGAACATGTGATGGTTACAAAGCAGCCTGCATCATGACAGACACTACACCATGCACATGCACTATTTACTTCCCTCTTTCTTCTGAGACCGGAGCCTGCTCAGAGCCTGGACACCAACCAGCTACCTGAAGAGAAATGTTCTCCCAGGATGCTGTGTGACAAATGAACAGCTCCGCGCTGCCATATTAAGCCCTAAAGAAAAATAACTGAATCGATTTCTGTCACTCCAGCGTTGATGCGACCAGCATTGTTGTTGCTTTTATAAATTATTAAATGTTGCTGGTTTCAGAGGATCCTTGATTTTATTTATGAATCCGCTATAGTAAAGACTGGCCCCCTCCTTACTATGGTTTAGTGGTTTTCATGTTCACACTAACAACTGAAACCTCAGAACCTAATTTTGTTTTTTTCATGTTTTGCATCGTTATAACAATATTCTATCCTTTTTTCATCCCTTTAGTGAAATTGTTTCTCTGCTTTTGACCCATCCTCATTCTTTTTTTTTAGGTGCAGTGGGCTGATGGTGCCTGGGAGGTAGTTGAGGGTTTAGTATCTTACATAGAGACACTTCAACATGTGGCCTGGGCTGGAGACTCCTGCTCAGTGGACAACTTCTCTTCCGCTGAGCCACAGTCACCCCTAATAATGCATGAGGCTACAAATGAACTTTACATTAAATTTCTGTTAACGTTTCATAAAGCATGCTAACGGTAGCCTTTGCTGTTTATGAATCCTTGAACTGACTGACTAAACGTAAAGCAGAGTTTGTCACTCTTCCTCAGCTGGAGACACATTCAGCTGCTTGATTAGACACGAGTCTCACAAAAACATAAATTAGAATGATTGATTTGGCTGCACAATTGCCAAACTCTGATTAGTACAATACTGTTTTAAATTATGTTTAAAGCTTATAATTAGTTGTTTTAATTTGATTAAATCTATTATTATTTAATGAGACCTTTATGTCGATGCCCCAGCGCCCGTTTTCAGACACTTATCATTCCAGAATTATCACAGCTCTCACGCATGTCCTGCATTTTCATCTGATTGAAGCAAAGTTCAAGTTTTTGTTTTCTCAAGTATTTCTTGATCTCATCAGCACACATAGATGGCATCAGCTTTCTACGCTTGTTTTAGTCATTTATGGTAGAGTTTAGTAGCATTTTTGGAGAGTTCTGGCTTTTTTATATTTGGCAAATTACAATTTGACTGTATTGTGCACGGTTTCTATCTATTCAAAGAACAACCACACAGCCTAAGATTGTCCCAGTCTCTAAATAATTTCAAAGTAATGGTTCAACACTTTGTTACAGTTTGGGAACTCAAACACAAACCAAGTTTTTTCTGTTCCATTGAGTTGCTGCTCTGTTCCCAGATCAGGAGTCTCTCATCAAGCCTACTCTGTTCACAAGACTTTTTTTTTTTCTTGTTTTTATCAAAAACACTGCAGTTTAGATCTTTTACATAATATTATTAAACCTAACAACGATTCATAAATGTCAGTTTCAAAAACAGTTTAATCTGACCTGCTGTATTGCTCTGTGCCTAAGCAGCTCTTATTGTTGACAGTGGTTTGGGTCGAACTGCAAAGATTTTTGTGCTTTTCAATAATTTATAGTCAAATGCAAAGAAAGAAAGCTCCTCAGGTTGAACCTCTCAGGAGTTCTGCTTCTACTCTGCAGAAGAAACTTCTGAAAATCCCTACAAGTTTGTGCATCAGGATTTAGAAACTTTTTTGCTTCACAAGATCTTTCAGGGTTTCTCCGATTGGATGAAAATCAATGTCCCATGTGTTTTCATGCAATGTTAATGCTTTAAGCAGGCAGCTATTTGACCTGCTATTTGAACTGATGCTCAGTTCAGTATGCAGGACTTTCAGCTTCACACCCAAATCATTCAGATCTTTTTTCTAAAAATACATGACAGCGCCTGTAAATGGGATTTCATGGTTACACCTGTGAACAACAGAAGATGCTTCGCTGTCTTTATGGTGAACATTTATGTATGGAAGATAATCAGTCTCACCAGATTTTGAATTTTTATATGACATTGAATTTTAAACACCAAAATGTTATGCAGTGAATTTAAAACATCAAATTTTTATGCTGTGAAATAAAATTCAAACATTACTTTTGCCAGTTAAATTATCAGTGTATTATTTTTCAGTGTTAAAAAAATTCAAAGTATTATTTTTCAGTGTAAAAAAATTTCAGTATAATATTTTTCAGTGTTAAATATTCAAAGTCAAAATGCGATGTGTTAAAAATTCGATTAAAAAAATTCAATGTGCTCATTTGTGATTGGTTTATTTCGGATCGCTAAATTCAGTGTTTGCGGTAATTCAGTGTAAGTGCTTGGAGCAAGGATAAGCAATCAACTTCGGATGAAGTCGAGCATCATTCAGCCAATCAAATCCTGCTCCTGTAGTCATGTGACACCGTGTTTATAGCTCATCGGTAAGAATTTAGGGATCCGAAATAAACCAATCACAAATAAGCACATTGAATTTTTTTAATCGAATTTTTAACACATCGCATTTTGACTTTGAATATTTAACACTGAAAAATATTACATTGAAATTTTTTTAACACTGAAAAATAAAACTTTGAATTTATTTTAATACTGAAAAATAATACATTGAATTTTTTTTAACACTGAAAAATAATACACTGAAAATTTTACTGGCAAAAGTAATGTTTGAATTTTATTTCACAGCATAAAAATTTGATGTTTTAAATTCACTGCATAACATTTTGGTGTTTAAAATTCAATGTCATATAAAAATTCAAATTCTGGTGAGACTGATTATCTTCCATATTTATGCTGATTTCTACAATTTATGGACGTGTGTTAACAGTGGACTTTTCATTTAAGTGTTCCTTTGATTCAGAAATCATACTTTGAAATTTAAAGCAGATTAAAAGTTAGAGTCAGGTGTTAAAAATCTTTAGTCCATGATGCTTCACTACTTCTAACAGACCTGAAAAGGAGCAGCAAGTATCTTTCTAATCATCTTTTTTAAATTTTTATTTCAATTTTGAAGGCAATAACCTGTGTTGGTTTATGCTTTGGTGACATTTTCCACACGTCTAAACATTATTTTCCGAAACATGTCGTGTACTTTTTGCTTAAAGAGCAACAAAACAAACGATTAAAGTGCTGTTTGAGACCAATTATAAATTATATAGATCAACAAGTGTATCATCCTCATGTAAATATCTGGAATCATGAGAAGAAGGTGATGTTGCAGCTCTACTGATGATGTGACCAAGATAACATGTGAAGCGATCCAGATAAAGATGAAAATTATGTGAGGTCTGAAAATGCAATGCCTAAAAGTAAAGGATTGTGGGAGATAAAATATAAAATCTGTGTTCTTTTAACAAAGCAGATCTAAACGCCTCTAGTGAAATAGTTTCAGGTTGCTGTTGACCTTGCACGAGCTTCTTTTGTTTTTCATTATTAACACGTTTTTGTTCAGTTTTCCACTGGAGGCCCGATGTGAGTGTGATGTTATGAAGTCAGCTGCTCACAGCATCATTTGCCTACTGTTTGAGTTAATCACTACATAGATACTGTAGAAACTGAATTTTGATATCTTTATTTTCATTTTTCAAGATTTAGAGATTCTGACTATATTATGCACTGAACCTGAAGAAGATTGCTAAAAAATCAGGATATTTTTTCCACATATATAATAATTAGTTCATTCTTTTGGAACATGTGCAGCTTGAGAATCAAACTCATCAAAACCTGATGATTAAATCTCCTTTTTTTACAGTTAGTAGTCAATACGATTAATTGATTAATCGTCAAAACATGTCACCGGTTACTTTCATGCATCTGTGTTTGATGTAACATTAATCCCAACAAAGATTTCACATTAAGAAACTTGGCTAAAGTTTTTTTTTTTTTTTTTTTAGCAGACCTGACCTTTAAACTGATTATGATCTCAGCACTGCCGAGAATGTTTTTAGGTCAGAGTGGTCTGTAATGTGAAGTTATTAAGGAAACAATGAGACGCACAGTAATGCTAAAGATTGATAACATAAGGCTCATATTTAGAGCCCCGAGCAACACGGCAGTGCCTGGAATTTAATAGAAAGCATTTAAAAATGTCATGAATCTTAATGATGCACTCGGTGATTAAATCATCAGACAGATGAGTAAAGGATGTAAATATGAGATGGTGAAAACGGAAAGAATGTAAAACGTTCCCCTCTCCATTCTTTCAGCAACAGGCTCACTTATAGAACCCAAACAGAACCGGGGTCACAGCAAACGCTCAGCTACAGCCTACAGCACAGAGGGGATGTGAGTGTGTGTTGTGTTTAACAGTATTTTTGTAACGGTCAGTGTCAATGTCACCAGTTCACGCTCACATGCACAGACACACAAGTGCATGTAGCGTGAGAAAGGCGCTTCAGGGCCCCTGTGTTTTTGAGCACATTCAGAGTACACGGAGCAGATGTCGGAGTGTGTGTGTGTGTGTGTGTAGGTGTGTGCATGTGTGTACACACTGTCAGAATAAGGCAAGTTACATGAATGCAGATGAAAAGCCAATAGTCTTAAACTACAGTAGGTTGTGTCTTTATAACTGTTTTAATCTTTATTTAGAGAAATGAATAAAAACAGAGATTCTGTCTTTTTGACTCAAAGACCTGACAATGATTTTTCATAAAGTAAACTCTAAAATAAAACATGAGTCTGAAATCATTTCCAATATTTTAACTGTAATAATTTATTGCATTTGTTTTTGGAAGTTGGAAAAAATCAAACGGAACCCCCCAAAAGTCAAAATTCCTTCTCATGAAGTTGGACTTTCCTGACCCCCCTTCATCTCAAATCCAACATGGCTACCTCTCAAAGAGAATGTAACTGATGTTGTAATATTTGTCAGTTCTGTTTCAGTAAATTGGTCACACACAGCTCTGCCTTTATTAGTAAACTTGTTGCTACAGCTTCAAATGCAGAGAATGCTGAGGAAGACATTGTCATCAACCTAACCTTGGTAGTTAGCCTGGTCCCTGAGGACAGCAATGAGCAGATCTTAATGGTTATCTTACTGGAACACATTAAAAAAATCAGGTCTGACGTTGTTCTGGATTTTAGCGCTGACATTTGAGGTAAACAGAATGCATCATTAGTGTTTGAATGCATAAAATCAATGTCCGTGTTGTGCAAACAAAAATGTTAAAGATGCTATAGGTAATTTGCAAAACAAATCAGCTTAAAACTTTTTTTTTCATGGACAATCCGGCTGTCTGTCTCACCAAAGCAACGCACTTCCGCACTGCTTGGATCCTACATTTATGTGTGCTTGAGCAATTTTCAGCAGAATATCCCGGAAGTGAGAGAAGAACAGTAAACAACCGTCTGTTACCGCTTTAATTTTAGGCAAAAATACCAGAGTCCCAAAAGGAAAAACACCTTTTCAGCTGGCAGAAAACAAAAAAGGTTTGGACGTAGAAAGAGGAAAAACCATTAGCATAGCGTTTCAACGACTGGTGTTTTGCTCTCTCTTGTTTACTGTGGTGTGCAGTCACATGTCCGAGGAGGCCCGACGGGAGGGGTGAGAGCTCTGAGACGTGTTTGTGTAAAATAGCTAGCTACCTAGCTTGTTTTGCAAATTCCCTATATCACCTTTAAGTGTTTCTGAATCTAAACCATTACTGACACAAAAAATATTCAAGTTTCACAGCTTCGAAGTTTGAAATCTAGACATCCCTCTACTGAAACTTGGCCCAAAGTTTATAAGCCTGGAGCTTTATAGATTCAAGTCTGAGCAATTCAAACAGTTTATGATATTATACCCCATTGTGGCCCAGCTTGTTAGTCACAAATTAACTTGTGTGGCTGTGACTACTGAGCTGCCTGTGGGACACTATTGGAGCACTCTTCAGTGTATCTTGAGAGCATTCACACCTGTATTTAGTAATGTCCAAATATAGTCAGATTGCTCAAGACTGATGTCAGTGCCAGGTGTGAACAAGGAGAGAGGATTTTCAAAGCATATTTTAACTTCATCTACATGAAGTTGTCTGAAATAGGAGCAGCATGCCAGCTTTAGCCTACTTATAGGTTGGCTGTCTTCCAGTTGGAAGATTGGGGTTCAGTCCCCTGCCCTGCAGCATGCTAAGGTGTAGGCAAACACCATTCCCCTGTCGTGTCACGCTGTTCCCCTGTCAAAATCTGTTTCCCCACTTTATACAGTCAGCTTTCCAGCCATCAGGATGCATCCCCTCTGGTAAAATGTGCATATTTTAGTGCGTAAGAATAAAACTTTCAGCATATGTCCATCATGAGGTATTGAGTCAAGTTTATGATAATGGAAAATATTTATTTTCCTTGTGAACACAAATAAAAACATCTTTAATGGCGATATTTAACAACCAGTTTAGCTGAAAATGTATTAAAGAACAGAATAAAAATGAGTGGAAAACAAAAGACTTTGAGGAAAGACCACCTTAAATCTTTTTTCCAATAGACATCAGCTGTTAAATTGTAGCTACTGGTTTAATGAATGTTGTCCAAAAACAGTTGAATAAAGGAAAAATAATGACTAATTGATTGATCTGCTGTGCATGGGGGAGGGGGGGTGGCACGTAGATGACTCAAGTGATTTACTAGTTCTGAGCACTTCCCCCCTTTGTCACTGATGGCTATTTATGACCCCTGCTTAGGTCATCTCTTGTTTTGGCCTGTTGAGTTGTTCTTACTAATTACAGCTGTTGCTACAACACCTCCTCTGAAATGCTCACAGGTTTTGTAGATGTGCTAGAAATCCCTGAAAATGCTTGAATTCCAATAAGGTTGATAAAGTGCTTGAATTTTGTATAAACTGTTTGAAAATGTAACTGAAATTATTTTATCAAACATATTGCTACTAATACCAGCTGATAGAACACATGTATAGTGCTGCAGACACAGATGACTTCAAACTCCACAGGAACAGTTTGGCTGACGTTTGATAGGCCGAAAACGGTGAGTAGCTCCGCCCCCTTCCCTAAATGAAAGGTGGTTCTGTTGTCTCAAAGTAGTTAAAGCATCCCTTCTCTGCCACTGAAGGCCACAAACAATCAGGCAAAAAGGGATCTATGAGTAAATTACTTGACCTCTTCTCCAGGAAATACACCTGACCTCACCACTCCAGGTAATATTCCCAACCCAAAACCCAAAAGTATCCTGTGCGGTGTCTTGTTATTGCATGTGTAGATTGGCATGTCTCACCAGAACTACATGTGTCAAAAAAATAAGAATTTAAAAACTAAATGAATTCAGGACGACATCCAAGATTTCTATTTGCCATGCACAACCTAGTGGATCTAGGTTTTCTCACAGAGGTCTACCTCCTACTGTATGAGCCGTCGTCGTGACACATCCTCTTCAGAGTTCCTTTGAATGTTAGTTACAAGCTGTCAATGGTGTCAGTGGACTGAAGACAGGAAGGAAACTCATAATGTGACTCATTCAGGTTAGATCTCACCAGCAGTCAAAATAATGAAAATCCATCATGATTCAGATAATCAGGCAGACACAGAAAACACCTGCTGCTTGATTCTCGGCAGTGAGGACATGCGAATGGAGGAATATTTCACTAACCATAAGGAGAGCAATGAATGGCCTTAGAGATTCTGCAGAATTGAAAGTTATTACAGTTCATACTGCAAAGTCCAGTGCTGCATCTTGATTAGATACTTCAAATCCTCAGCTTAAAACAACACAGAGGGGTAGTTTCTTATTTAGAGATGTGCAAACAGCACGTCGTAGCATCTGTAACATGAGGGCTGTTGTGTCCCGCTGTGGTTCGTCAAGTAGAAACATGAAAAGTCCCATTTGTGTCCAGCTTTGAGTCCCTTTGACTCTCGGCCGTCACGATGGAGAAGCTTTAATTATCCAGACAAGCCTGGCTGATGCTGACCTCAAAATAGCTTCATTTTGTATAGTCACTGTATTTGCATAATTAATGCTCCGTCTAAGAGGAGACACCGACAAATTGATTCCTCTGCTTTAAAAAAAAATAAGAAGGGATTAAAAAAAACAGCAATGCAAAAGTTCAGAACTGAAGGCTACTTAAACTTTGACAATATGTTAAGCAATTAAATATTTTTCATAAAATATTAAAATGCAAAGAGAAGAGGCATTGCCCCAGATGTATCCTGCTGTCAACATGACACCCAATTAAACTTTGATAGGAGAGGAGAAATTATCCTTTCAAATGACTTCTGGAGAGACTTTACAGTAAATCATCAACCCTGATACCAATTTCTCCTTCAATCTGACACATCAAACACTCTGGAGGTTTGTTTAAACTGCTGATGTCAGGGAGTTGCTAACATATTTCTCCTTTGTTCATTTCTTACATCTTTTGTCAGGCTGGTAGGTTTATTCTTGATTGGCAGTTCCCTGCCTGTAGTATACATGTGATGATATCTGTATCTGTTTTAGGAATCTAAAGCTTTTTGCTTACATACAGAGGCAGTTTAGGGTTTTGTGTACTTTTGAAGGATTTGTTGGTATTTTGTCAGCATAAATAAGGTTTAAACCACTAATGATGCCCTCTCACACCTGAGGCCCCACTCCACATCTTCTTATTTACCACCACAAAGCTTTCTTTCAAGCCAGCCAGATCAAGCATTCCGACAGTTTTTCAATCCAGCAAACTATCACCAGGAACTGATTTAATGTAACTCTATATGTGTGGGGACAATGGGCTGCCTGGAGATATGGCCTGAGGGATTTTGATTTGGATGTGCCTCATTTTTCTGCTGCATGTGATCACATACGGAGTTATCGGTTCTGCTCGGCGCCGTTATGTATTTTTACCACGAATACACACATTTACGCAAAATTATCGACAATACCAGACATAGAACACGTCAGGCTAACTTCTCGGACTTCTCAGACGTGATCAAACAATTAAAAAGTAACTTGTAATCCAGTCAATCTCAGCTTCTCTTATCCACTCATAAAAGAACACCACCTCCTGTTAAATCTGTAAAAGATAAAGTAATCACACCACAAATAAAATGATCTCCCTAATCATGATTAAGTAACCCAGCTGGATCAGGGATTTGATCCTGCAACCTTCTGATTGCAAGACCAACACCCAACCACTGAGCTACTGCCTCCTGCTCGTTTGACTGATTGACGACCAGTTGTTTTGTCAAAAAGTGAAGTTGAGGAGAACTCAAAGGAGGCTCCCAGGAAGGAAACATATTATTTAATGATATGATACATATCTAAAAGCAAAGAGAGAAAGAAAAAGAAAGAAAGGTACAAAATAAAGACACAAACCGCAAAAATACTGGCGAGACAAGCCAAAAATTAAACATACAGTAATAAACATAATGGACAAGAGGTGTCAAGTTTTAAAGTCAAGCAAACACTGGGTAAATAAACAAAGTGAACCAAAAGAATTACATTTTAACTGAATCAAACAAATTCTGACACAAACCAAAGTTAAAACTAATCCTCAAAGATGAATAACCTCACACATCCTCATTTATCCAGACCCTCCTGAGACCAGGGCTTTTGTTTGGTGTGCAGTTTTCATATCACCTCTCTGTTCAGGGTTAATAAGACCTCATGAACATTTAAAATAAAGAAAAACTGTGCAGAAGTTCAACCACTTGGTAAAGAACATTTTAGTTCCTATTGCACTTAAATTAACTGAATAAAAAGTTACTGAAATAAAAATATTTTGAAAAATATGGTGATACTTTAAAAAAAGATGTTGGATATAGTTACATTCCATTATTATCACCTTAATATTTGTTTTTTCAAAAATGCTAAATATTTAGTCATTGCTGTTTATCTCATTGTGGACATTAAAGGGTGAACGGAATAAAATAAAACAAAAATATAAAAAAATAAAAGCAAATTTTGCTGAATGAGGGCAGAATAAAATCATGGTGCAGGATACTGATGTCCCCATACGAGGACAGGGTCTCTGGAGGATGCTGCAACACTGCCTGACTGTTCTCATTTCATGCTTCATGGTGGTAAAATGAGCTGATACTATCAGAACTGGGGCATCTCCCTCAAACATCAAAAACGCACAAAATATGATGAAATATCTCAGGAGGTACATAAACTTTAACGCCAGTTTCTCTCTTGGATGTGACTTCAAGCAAAGAATTAGCAAAAGGCACCCACAAGGGAGTTTCCACAATGACCACAATGTTTATGAGTTTGGTCAATTTGCTCATAAATAGTGAAGCTCTGATGTCATGTTATGTTCAAATCATTCACCTGACAGTTAACCTGGAACCTGCTGGTAACCCTTCTAGTTTTAATGAGTTAGAAAGTGTAAGAAATGTGAGGTAACTTTGAGTGGGGTTGACCTGTGGAAAAAACAGCTTTGACAAGGGAAAATAAAAAAAATCTGACATCTGAAGCACGAGGCAACAACAACAAATTTTCAAATAACATGAAAATGAAGAATGAACAAATTAGGAAGTAATTAAGACACTTTGTGACTAAATTGCAAAAAGAAAAACTACAATTCATGCATGCAAAGTGTCCCAAGTGTCCCCATCAAATTATGCACCCTAAGCATGGGGTTTTGGCAGCTTCTCCTGATGTTTTTCTGCTTTAACTGAATTTGTTTAAATGCTTGTTTTGACATCTTCATCCATCTTTTTGTTTAGTGAATGTGAAGCTGTTCTCAACCTGAAGTGGACCTCTGTAAACTCACTGTTCATACCATATCAGCTCTAGGAGATGAGCAGTCAGCAGCCTTCATTCCTGAATCACTGCAGGGGAGGACACAGGTGGACGCATGTTCCTGAACAGGAGAAATTTTTAAATGGACCCAGATTTGCAGGGTGGGAGTCAGAGATCTCGTCGGCATTTCTAAAAAGAGAAACAGTTTAATATAATATTTTAAAGGATTCTAGAGATATAAATGACAAATCAGAAGAGATGCATGTGTAAAAAAATTTAAGTATGTATTATTTAGAGAGTAAATTCAAAAATCTTTAAAAACCAGTGAAATGCCACACTGTAAAAACCATGAAGTATATTTTTCTGTGGCCTCATCAACCTGGGATGTTCCAGTCAAAATCATCTTATCAAGTCAACCCTCTTCTATCAGATAACTAAATGCAGCGCAACAAACAAATCATTTTATCACTTTATCTTTACTGTCCCTCTGCCTTTATCACGTGTCTCCTTCCCTGCAGTTTCAGTCTTTTTGTTTTTTTCAGGAGTCTCATCGTTCAGCGTTTATTTATTCATTTTTGCAGCTTCTCCATTTTTGTGGCATCGTAATTTGTTTACCCTTCAAACTTGTCCACAAAATCACATCATCTTCACTTTTATTTTCTTCTGTACTTCCCAGAGCATCACATTTCCTCCTGTGTGCAAACAACACAGGAGGAAATATGGGTCACTGTAATGTAAACACTACTGGGCAGTCTCAGGTCTAGTGGCATGGACTCTATGAATTTTAGATAAACAGAATGTCTGATAGCATGCAGCCCCAGACAGGAAATCGTGATCTAATTTACATCGCACTGCTACCATCCCCGCCATCCTTATTTGACTGTTTTCAGACATCTTAATATATAAAGCATTTCCTTTATGCATGTTAAAACTATTAACACAGTGACATTAAGTTTAGACCATTTTATGATTTAATGCAAAAAAAAGCAACTGTTTACTTTTATTAATCTGTTTTTCAAGTCTGGTTAATGTGAGAAAATCATGTTAGAGATGGTGCTGTACACATTGGATAGTACATACTCCACCTGTGACTATAGGTGTTCTCTTTGTAATAGCACTAATCATGCATCAGAATAGAGTGATAAAGCCTTGCATTTCCATCTGATTCAAAAATGCAGTAAATGGATAAAAAACCACAACTGATCCTGTCTGCAAAAAGTACTTTTAGAGGCACATTTACAAGGTGAAAATCACCACTTCCACATGCAGGAAAGGTGAGAGGCATATTATTACGCTGCATCAGTTTAAATTGTAAAAGCAACAAAAAGCTTTTGGGCAAAAAGCCTTTGGTTTATGGTAAAAATGCATTTCTCAGATGTGTGGATTTTTAACCATATAGACAATCATTAGTTGTATTAGTAAAAGCTGTGACTAGATGACCATTTTTAAAGATGTAACCTTTTTTGCAGATGTGTATGAAGTGATATTGAGGGATGACATGACTTGTGGCCGACTGGATCCCAGAGTTCTGGTGACGGCTGATAAGGAGGCAAACAGTCAAAGTCTAGAACAGATTGCTGTAGTGAAAATAAATTGTATTTGTGATGCCCACAAGTGAAAATATATAGTTCAACAACATAACAAACGGCAGGTGGGCAACAGATCCGTCTCTTGATTCTGAAATTGGATTTCAAACTTTGAAAATGAATTTAGAACTTTGAAAACAACCCAAATGGAAACACAGCAAATAACTTTTGCCTTTAAATGAATCCATAACATCCTGCTGTTTTGATGAATAGACAGATAAAAGCATCATACTGTATGCAGCATGTAACATGAAATCCCAGGAATATTGATGGAGAGCAAAAACAACAAAGCCTGAAGAATTTTTTGATCCCTAAAATGCATAAAGATATTTATTCAGGCACAAAGGTGGGAACGCTCATTGCCTCAGCCCTGCAGCATCCTGGAGTTCAGACTGTGTCAACATGATGAATTACACAAAAGAGCAAAGAAACAACTAACGCACAGTCGGTGGGAGTTCATTTAATAAGCAAAAGAAACATCCATCCATCCATTTTCTGTAGCCGCTTATTCCTCCACAGAGGGTCGCGGGGCAGCTGGTGCCTATCTCCAGCGGTCAAGGGGCGAGAGGCGGGGGACACCCTGGACGGGTCGCCAGTCCATCGCAGGGCCACACAGAGACGAACGAGACAAACAACCACACACCCACTCACACCTAAGGACAATTTACCAGCCCAATTAGCCTGACAGTCATGTTTTTGGACTGTGGGAGGAAACCGGAGTACCCGGAGGAAACCCACGCACGCACGGGGAGAACATGCCAAAAGAAACATTTTACAACAAACAATGCTAGTGAGATCCACAGAGTGACCCAGAGCAGACAGACTAGAGCTTCTGGCAAATGGTTCCAGTCGGTGACTCACAACAGACTGGTTTAGATGGATATATGAGAAAATAAAAATAAACTTTAGCTGTGAGATCATTGTTCAAACTAGTTAAAAATGAGTTTTAAAAGGGTCACATGGTGCACAACATGGAAAAAAATGTCACCAATCATAGTGTTTGTTGGTTTTATAACATGACTTTTTCAACTTTTTTTTTTTTACTGTTGGGCAAAAACCATGTACTTCATAAATGTAAATTTTCAGGAAATATGGAAAAAAAAATTACTTTTACAACTGTCTTTAAAATCAAACATCTTGTAGCCTCACTATCAATGAAGAACCTCCTCAGGACAGTTATCGTTAACAAAGATCTTACCTTTGAACCACAGGTAGAAGAATTCCTGCTCTAATCTCATCAGTTCTTCCACCCAGAGGTCTAGAATCACTGATCAACACCTCAAGCTTTTCTTGTTTGTTCTCGTCTCCGCTAGGCTGGACTGTTGGTGTCTAGAGTTCAGATGAAAACACTGAAGCCCGGCAGCTCCTACCATCATCATATTAGGTTAGAAAATTGCATACCACACAGCCTATCTGGTCCATTGCTTTCAAAACATATGTATCTATACCCCAGGGTGTCAACAGTGAGCAAGAAAACGTCCGTGCTTGATATGGTGAAAAGTTTTGATTAAGTCTTCTTGGAACGTGACTAAAAGTTTGATGGCATGACGAGAGAAGAAGAAATACACTGTTTTCGTTTGACTAAAATAAAACAAAATCCAGAAAAGTACTGAAAATTTGAATTGTGTTCACATGGCTGCAGGTTTTGTCGTCTTATCCCTTTATAGGTCAAGTATCCCATCACTTCTGTGTGCTTTAATTTCTGATTTGCAGCTTAAACATGAAACTTTTCTGAAATAAAAAGTTTTTAAAAGTTTATAAAATTTATAAAAATGTTAACAAAGTTTTTTTGAAAGTACAAACAACCTGGAACTGAAGGACTGCCTTAAACGTTTAAGGAGGCATTGCCATGAAAATCTGATGATATTAAATCACACTGCTGGACAGGACGCCCATGAAAATGATTCAGGATGTTTCACCTCATTTGTGCACTCATTTGTAGATCACAGTCTAAATTTCAAATAAATTGGATGGTGATGGTGTAATTTGATGGACCTCCATTACCACCAGGTGGTTCCATCAATATCGGCCTGTAGATGACTTCAGGCTGGGGTGCTAATCATGTTTGTGGAGTTTGTGGGAGATCGTTTATTAGGTGGGTAAATGATCCAAACTTTGGATGTCTCATTAGGACACCGTGTGGCAAAAAGTTTCTGGAAAGAAACATCAGTAAATTTGAAAGTAAAAGTCAACAGGCATAGGGGAAGTGAAACATATTTATTAAGTGCCACAAACTAATGTCACTAGTGACTGACTGAATCATGCATTTATAATTAATAACACTTTATTACTGTACTTTGCAGTGTTCATCAAATCATTTTCCTTAATCATAAATTTAAAAAATAAATAAAATGAATTCATTTATTTCAGAGGTTTTACTTTTTTAATTACATTTTAAAATTATTTTCCTGCTACAATAATTTTGACTGAAATAATAAATCATATGTCTGAGGTACCAACCCAGACTCTCACACACAGCTGCTAAAGAAAACAAGAACAACTTCGTACCAGCAACATATTTATTTTCTAAACAACAATAAATGGCACATTTAACATAAGCTGTTGGTTGGACGTTACGTTTTCTATTCATGTTGTGAAACAAGGAGCTGAAGCACCACTATAGTGACCATGTTGTCATTTCTTTTTTCTTCGTTGTGTAATAGAATAAACACATTTCAATCTGTTCATTTTAGGGCTCAGGCTGAATGTGAGATTTCAAAAAAGATCTTGATTTTAGGATATGGAGAATAAAAAAAGGTTGAATCACTAAATAGAATAAGTATTTTTTGTAAGTGTATGTATTTATTACCGGTATATTTATTTCTGACAGACTGGCACTGACAAATATTTTAAACTATTTAAAAGTTTATTCTAAGTTGACTCCAATCTGCTGAAACACTGAGTGACAGTCACTTTGTTGAATTGTAGCTAAAAAAAAATCCTACTTATATGGTTAAAAAACAAAGCAATAATCAATTTCCTGACAACATTCAGGTACAAACACCAGACTAAAATAACAAGAAAAACACTGAAGGAACTTTAGAAATCTTCTAGCTCTTTTTGTCCTGAAAACTTGAACCGATTACAATCAGCCTATTAAATATTCAAGGTTAGTTTGGCTTTTTGAAGAGAAACAAAAGACATTTTCACCAAGTGGTACGTGTCAAACGTCACACAGATTTCACTTCATTTGCAGCCGTAACTATTGCAAAAAATCCTGAGACTTTTATTGTTCATTTAATGAGACATTTGAACCACACCCCATCACTTATAAGGCTTCTTGTGGAACTGAACCCTGTAAAATGATTACTGACGAAAGGTTGCAGATGATGTAAAGAAGTGCACACTCAAAACTCAAGCTACACATTCAAATCATGCTGAAACCCAAATTAGCAGCTATTGTATTTTATACACACCAGTGAGCAGCTCTTTGACTACAAAAGCAGCTGCTCTATAAATTCACATGTGAATGCAGTGGGTTGTCAGATAACTTGTGACCTTTTCTGCAGGTTTGCAGTTCATCATATTTAAATAAGATGCAATGTGCCTGTCATCACACTCAATGTTGCTACAGCAGACAAAGTGATATTTTGAGGTTTTTATTTTCTTACAAAAGGCCCTGGCGTTGTCTCTGAGACTTTTTGACCTTTTCCTTCAGGCTCCCTGGAGGTTTGGACAGGGCTGTCCTGTTACAGTAAAGCACTCTGGCGATGGCAGCCACAGTGTCTGGGAAGCTTCTCAGCTCTGCCTCAGGACACTCATATTATAACAGTCAGCACAGACTTGATGCATAGATGATCTAAGTGATGCTGCTGTCTTTTCCGTGATGGATGAGAATTGTAAAAACATATTTTTAATCATGTCTTTTTATTATCTTTTTTTTTTGCAAGAAATGTATAATATCAAATCAGAAATGAATGAAAGGAGGCAGAGCTGAAAGAATTACTGACCATATGGGAAGCTCCTGTTT
>SSNR01000117.1:95523-137419 GCA_006937965.1 Callopanchax toddi
GTGATCAGAGTTGTTCCAAAGGATGCCACCATGCAGAAGAAAAAAAACCGCATGGAAGAAAAAGACGCGTAAATGGACCTGAATCTATTTCCTGCCGGTGCTGTAAATTTACGCACAGCGCCTGGACATAAATCTAATTTATAGTCTGGAAATATTCATTTCCTCAGCGGGCGGATGGATGCCTTTTTGTGTGTTTTTTGTGGTGTGCCTTTCTTTCTTTGATTTGCTGTTTATTCTCATTTTTGAGAAAAGCAGCATGGAGCGAGACTGCGCGCAGTAGTTTTCCTGAGAATAAAACTTCCTCTAAAGTTCTCTTTATGGCGCAAAATGACAGAATCTAATTTGAGGAATGAAAGCAACTATGAGCTGCCTCCTGAAGCGTTCAACGACTCGGTTTTGGACCGCTTGTTTCACCATGACAACATCACAGCGTGTAAGAACTTCACCGTGGACTCGTGGGGCGTCGGGGTCGGGATCTTCCTGTCCGTTTTCATCCTGGTGGCGTTCGTTGGGAATATTTTGGTCATCCTGTCCGTGGTGTGCAACAAACACCTCCATAACATCACCAACTTCTTCATCGTCAACTTGGCCATGGCGGACCTGCTGCTGAGCGTCATCGTGCTGCCCTTCTCTGCGTCTTTAGAGGTTCTGGGCTGCTGGGTGTTCGGCAGGGTGTTCTGCAACATCTGGGCGGCCGTGGACGTGCTGTGCTGCACCGCCTCCATCCTCAGCCTCTGCATCATCTCCATCGACCGCTACATCGGGGTGAAGTACTGCCTCAAGTACCCGAGTATGATGACAGAGAGGAGGGCAGTGGCCATCCTGGTGCTGGTGTGGGTCTCCTCGGTGGTGATCTCTGTCGGACCGCTGCTGGGATGGAAGGAACCCCCGCCCGTGGACGAGAGCATCTGCAGGATCACAGAGGAGCCCGGATACGCGCTCTTCTCCTCGCTCTTCTCCTTCTACCTTCCGCTCATGGTTATTCTCATCATGTACTTCAGGGTGTACGTGGTGGCCCGCAGAACCACCAAGAGCCTGGAAGCGGGCGTCAAGCGGGAGAGGAATAAGTCGGTGGAAGTTGTGCTCCGGATCCACTGCCGCAGCGTGCTGGAGGACGCGCGCGCGTCCAGCTCCAAGAGCAACAAGAACCACCCGTTCAGAAGTTCGCTCTCCGTGCGCCTCATGAAGTTCTCCCGGGAGAAGAAGGCTGCTAAGACTCTCGCCATCGTAGTGGGGATGTTCATCCTCTGCTGGCTGCCCTTTTTCTTCTTCCTGCCCCTCGGTAGGTTCATGGTTTACTACGCATTCTGGTGCTGGGTCAGCGCAGCGCCACGTGCTTATGGGGCGCCGGTTCAGAAATAAAACTATAACAAACCAAAAGATATGATTTATTAGCTTCATGACAATAAACAGAGGGAGAAATGTCTAAGTCACTTTTTCAACATTTTTATGAGAGCAATTAAAATGTTTAAACTTAAATATAAATAATATTTAATTTAATATTTAAAGTCAAAGATACAGTAATAGATAGATAGATAGATAGATAGATAGATAGATAGATAGATAGATAGATAGATAGATAGATAGATAGAGTATCCAATTCTAAACATATAATCTTAGAACATAAAGTTACATCTGGAATTAATTTTTAGATTCATAATTTAAAGGATTAATCAAAATGTTGAGAATAAAGTAGGACCTACTCTACATAAAGGCACATCTAAAATAGTAAAATCACATTTAAATGTATGAAGGTAAACATTTTGATTCAAATATAAATGTATAAAGTTAAGTCTTTAGTATTTCATTAAAGATAATCAAGCTAAAGGGCTAAAATCAAACCCAAGGTCTAGAATTAAATCTCATTAAAGTTGCATTTAAATGCTTATAAACCTTTTTTATTTAAGTATTTATGGGTACATACATTTAAAAACCTTGAAACAAATTTTAACATATAAAGTTAAATATTTAGCTAAATATTTTTGTGTTTCCTTCGGGACAATAAAGTTCTTCTTATCTTATTTTATCTTATTTAAAATAAAATCTTTGTATATAAAGATACAGCAAAATATATACAATAAAGTACATCTAAACAGAATTAAAGTAACCCACAAATCTTAAAATCTAGATGTGACGGTTTAAACTAAATATTTAGCTAACATTCTGCATCTGAATTTAAATTTTGATTGTAACATTTAGATGTAACTGCAAATATTTAGATTTAACTTTATATATTTGGAATTATTTAAATATTGATACATTTGATTTAATTCTAAACTTTTAGTTTACACAATTTGAAGCAAAGTTTTGTGTGTATTCATTTACAAACTGCACCCCATATGGGTATTACCTTTAGTTTAATCTTGTCTCAATGAACTTTTAAATTTAATGATGTAGCCTATTTAATAATGATATAACATATTTCACATATTAAATATGTATATTGGTTGTGAATTATTGATGCATTTGCCTCTTTTAGAGTGATTACACCTTTTCTATTTCCATACAGTTATGCTGAAAGTGCAGTAAATCATTAAATTACTTTTTCACAATTTCAATCAACCATGAAAACCTGCACAGTAAGACTGAAAATAAATCGTAAATAAAAAAGAGACATAATACGTATGATGTGCTGTATGTTTTCGGGGAAAAGTGCAAAGAAATGATGAAATTGATGTTATATTTGGTCCAATTCTAACCACTTTTCCCCTGAGAAGTAACATAAAGGTTTCATATCAAACTTTGAATTTCAGCCATAACAAACTGGCATTTTTCAGTAATGAGCAGCACTCTGAAACTAAATGCTTCCACGTCCAGAGGGTTGTTATGATTACAACAATAATAATAACATATACTGAAGGGGCAGTTTCATTCTTTTGCCACAGAAAGGTCGAGGCAAACTCATAAATTTAGAGGCCGCTTAAAACTCTTGTTACAAATGTTCATTTCGGCCCAGGATTAATGGAAAAGTTGACAATTTCTAGAAAGAGGGACGGCAGATGGATTGTTCTTAGAGCCTCAACATGTTAGTGTTTGTTTAGGTTGTTAAAACACTGAACAATTGTCCATTATCTTATCACAACTTTCTCATTTGGCTGCTCCTCTAAATTGCCAAAAATGTAAATAAATTGTACTAAAATGAAACTGGACACACTGATCACACCATTCAATCAAAGAGCAGAAGAGTTTTTACCTGTGATTAAAGATGAATGAACTTTTATTTAACATCCAAATTGATCAGTTCATCTGACAAAGTGAATTCATTTATAGCCTCTGACTCCTGCAGGTTCTCAATGTGAAACAGGAGATCAAAGATTTAGATTCAAACCTGAAAACAGACTTCATTTCAGTCAGAGTGAATCAGCTTAGAATAAATGTATAGGGTTAATGACTTTCAGTTAAAGGCTCTAATTTTCATCATCGAGACCAGACAATCAGGAGGACTAGTGTCTGGAGTGTCAAAGAGTTATTTGATAACTAAGGAACTACCTGTCCAACAAATCATGTTTTCATTGAAAGGTTTCCTAAAGTATCCACTGAGATCAGTTATTTATTTAGTCCTTTATGACTGATTGATGACTGCAGAGTGTTGCTCACACATTTATCAGCTGGTCGATTATAGAGCTGATCAATAATGAGTAACCTTTTACCGAGAGACAGACCTGTAATTATACGACGTCACTGCCAACCAGGTCTTCTCTACAAGATGATGTCAGTTTAGACGCAGTAGTCTGACTCATCTGAACGTCCAGTGAGATTCCCCCTAATACCACTTGCCTCTAATGTGTTAATGCACCCGACTCTCAGAGTATTCTTTTTTAGCCAAATGTGTCAAGAATACAGATAGTGTTATAGATCTTATGAGAAAGCCATCGCTCTTTCTTTGAGAAAAGCTAAAAATAAAAGGGGATTTAACATCTTCAAGAGGATGGGTGAACATAAATTCACCCGGTCTTATGGGAGTTAAGACGTCTTAATGTTTGACTAATTTTCTGATTTAAATGAAATATAATGGTATTTTCAGAAATGCAGATATTTGAGAATGTCTTTAGTTTTCCAAAGAAAAACACAGTTTTTATGCAACTCACAAAAAATTGCATCCTTTTTTTGAAAAATCTAAATTAATTAGATGAGTTCGAAACATAGACCTACATTTTTGCACTGAGGTGTTTTATCTGTAATCATTAGTCGTCTGCATCAGTGGCTGCTAAGCCAAGTTCATTATTTTAAGGGCTAATTGATTATTAGAAAATCCCTTTTGCTTTTGTGTTTAACAGCTGAGCACCAAAGAACTTTCATTTGAGACACATCAGTCTATTCTTCTAATTAGAAATGAAGGCTATGATGAACCTAAACACACTATAAAATGTGTCAGCTAAGAACAGGAAGTCAGTCAGGTTTCAGGAGCAGTCCGCGTTTCTGGAGATGCTTCAAGAAGCATAGGATGAAATCTCAAACACTGAGCTAGAATGTCTAAAGTCTGCCAGGCTGAAATTACAAATGCATGCAATTCTCTTTTTTTGAAGACCTTAGTTTCTAACTCACAATGTCTGCATGGTTTGTTTGTTTTTTGCTCTATTTTCTAATCCAACACATTTTATGTGTTTCAATAGAAACCAAGAAAATTCCCAAGTAATCCCAAACCTTTAGTTTTTAAATTCTTTATTAAAGTTTATCAAATTAAATAACACAAAGTTATAAAGACAATCATCTGTTTTGTCTCCCCTCCTCCCCCGAGCAGACACACACCCATACAGAACAACAACAACAGCTGATGGGGAAAACAAGACAATAAAAAAGAAAAAGAATAAACAACTGTAAAAATAATACTTAGTATTACTGATTTTCATTCTTATCCTCTAAAAAATAATAAGATGAATAAAAAATGTTACATAAATTAATAAAGGGAAAAGGAAGCTCTGAAAATGTGTCACAAAGCTGCTCCATAATTTGTAAGATTTAGTGTTGTTGCCGCTTATGGTTACATGGACTGTCTGATAGATTTGGATTTTGAACAAGGTGAAAAATGGCTGCTAATAGATTTGATTCAATTAGTTACAAAGTTCTGATATTGGTGTAAAAACTCGGATAAAGGAGAACAAGACCAGCACATGAGGAGAGAGGCTGGTGTATTCTTACATTTATCACATGGGACAGTGTATTTTAAAAATAAAGAAACTAAAGATTTTCTTTCTTTAAAACATAAATTGGTTGAAGATTCTCAGAATGAATATCAACAAATTCCTCAAATCATCAACATTCAGTAGTTAATTAAAACATCATTAATACACTAATTTTATGAAAGGTTACCTATTAAAGTGTATGAAATGTTAACGTTAAGAAAAAAGCTGCAGAATTTACTACTAATATATACATTTTAATTATTGTCAATATCAATACTTACAGTTTGGGCTCTGCAGAGAGAGTCAGTGTGGCATTAGCATGCATATAAGCTGATTTGCATGCACTTAATGCACCAGTGCAGCCCTGTCCTTGTGAGAACAGGTTTAAGATTCTTAATATTAAACATAACCTTCACACAGAACCTTAAATGTGAAGGAGATGACTCCCTTAGCTTCCTAACAGAAGACTGTTCAGGATCTTGTCTGCTCACATCAAAGAGTCGTCACAAAACGCTGCCTGATAAATTTGACAGGTCTCTAGAATCTCAGATGGGGGTTTGTGTGTGTGTGTGTGTGTGTGTGTGTGTGTGTGTGTGTGTGTGTGTGTGTGTGTGTGTGTGTGTGTGCGTGCGTGCGTGCTCAAAGCGTTCAGATTTTTTTTCTTGATTTGATAGTTTGCCTTAAAATTAGAATAATTCAGAGAGGATTTGAAAAATAGCGATCACCTTTCAAACATTGGCCTTTACAAGGGTTGATGTGTAAACAAACAACATTTTTTTTTAAATAAAATGGCAGCTACCTGTTGTCATGGTGTTTGGCTCTGCGTCAGAGAGGTGAATCATGTGCTGTCTGCTTCTATAAGGTTACATCATTTTCAGTGAGAACGCTACTTCCTTCAGTGCCTGTATTCAATTAAATTTTAAGCCTTTTAGGTTTAAAAAAGGAAGACTTTTCTGTCTTTAGGTTGCAGTGAAAGTAAATTTTGGGATAAAACATGTGAAAATAAATAAAACTCACTGCAAACCTGCACAAAACAAAAGCAATCAATGTTTTTTTCTACAATTCAGTAGACGGCGCATTCCCCCTGTTTGCATTTGTTGTGCACAGTGTGCTTTTGGTAACTGATGTCAAAACAGCGTGAAGCCATTACTCAGAAAATGACATACAAGCCATTTCATTTGTTTCCACATTGCGTGAAAAGAATTGAACTGAATGTGCACTTCTGAGCCGAGGCAGCAGAGACCTGACAGGAGCATCGAGATGTGCTGCTTTTATATGTGAGCGATCGATACGGTGTTAAACCCAAACCCCGGTGAGTTCAGCAAGTATCAGGGAGAAGACAACATTTTCTTTTAAATAATGCATTTCACAGCATGCTCCACTAAAAATAGCATAGCAGGTATAAAGAAAGAAGATAACAACAACAACAACACCGCTGTCAGAGAGATGCAGGTCCAGTTAAAGATGATGTTTCTCTCTCGGTGCACTTCAGATGAAAACACATCTTGTAAGGAATATTTCTTATGGTGAGCTCGTATGTTTTAAAGCAATAATTCAGATCTTTTTAAGTTTGTTTCAGTGGAAGGGTTTGGAAGAGTTACCTGTTGTAGGTTGATCTTTGAATGACCTCAGTTTGGAGAAATAGAAATGAGTTCTGATCCAAGTGAGACCAAGATATAATCATGTCTTCATGATTCATCAGTAATAAAATGTCATCATGGGAAAGTTCCAGGGACAAAACCTTTGTTGACCCAAAAGATCTTGATGATCCTCAAGACTTCTGGGGAAAATGTGGACTAACAAGACAAAAATGGAACTTTCTGGAAGGTGTGTGTCCCGTTACACCTTCAGAAACAGAACATCATATATAGTCAAACATGGTGGTGGTAGTGTGATGGTCTGGGTCTGCTTTGCTGCTTCAGGACTTGGACAACTCGCAACAACAACTGCTGTCTACCAGAAAATCTTGAAGGAGAATATTTGACTTTTGACCTTAAACATGTTTAAAAAAAACTCTGATGTGGTTTAATTTAAATAATTCTGAAAAAAGAGTGAAACAAAATTCCTCCACAGAGAAGTTAGAGCCTCAGTACTAGTTATCAAAAACACTTGATTACAGTTTTTCAAACCAAGGGTTTTACAATCAATTTTTAGGTTTAGGGGGTTACATAGATCCAGGTTGATTTGAATGCCTTTCTTTCCCTAAATAAATGAAAAATTGTTAGAAAACCGCTGTTTGTATTTACTCAGGCTAACTTTCTCCAATACAGACATTTGTTTGCTGATTTGAAATATTTAAATGTGACCCCCCCCCCCCAAAAAAAAAGAAGGCAAAAGCAAGAAACCTGTAAGAGGACAGCACCTGTAAATGTTTTCCCACAAGAAACGTGCAAGACTGGGAATGAATTTGCAAGAAAGCCCATAAATAGACAAATATTTAACAAGTAAAATGCATTTCAATTTCTGTAGATGGAGATAGTTTTTTATGCATAGTTGTGCATAAATGTGTCCACGCATCACTTTATATCCAAGCTGACACCAACAAGCATGTTAAACACATTTCATAAAGACTTTCATGTCTCACAAATTTACTCACAGGATCAAATGGACTCGGGAAATTGTATAAATAAAATCTGTCACTTGAATCCATGTTAGTGAGCTGCAGGTTTATCCTTTCATAAACTAATTTATACACATGATATCTGTAGCGTTTGGAATAACTTAGTTATTTCAACTACACCCTTTTCTGATAAATATGGAAGCATATTTTTGGATTATAATGAAAAGTGATAAACTGTCATTTAACCCTGATAATAGCTAATATTTATTGAAGGTATCTTTAGGTTCTTTAAAAGAGTACAGTGAATTGAAATACCTTATTAATAACGTGAAGCTGAGGCAGATAAAGATTGAACAATCATTTAATTTGAAAAACCTAAGAACACAGACAGATAAAACAGTTTGAAAGTTTGATGTAAACACAATTAATATTCTTAAACATGTTGAGGATGGGCTGCATGGTGGCGCAGCTGGTTAGCACTGTTGCCTCACAGCAAGGAGGTCGTGGGTTCGCGTCCCGGCTCTGCAGCCTCTCTGCGTGGAGTTTGCATGTTCTCCCCGTGCATGTGTGGGTTTTCTCCGGGTACTCCGGTTTCCTCCCACAGACCAAAAACATGACTGTCAGGCTAATTGGGCTTGTAAATTGTCCTTAGGTGTGAGTGGGTGTGTGGTTGTTTGTCTCATTCGTCTCTGTGTGGCCCTGCGATGGACTGGCGACCTGTCCGGGGTGTCCCCCGCCTCTCGCCCCCTGACCGCTGGAGATAGGCACCAGCTCCCCCACGACCCCCTGTGGAGGAATAAGCGGCTACAGAAAATGGATGGATGGATGGATGGATGTTGAGGATGTTAAAGATAGTTTTGATTGTGAGTTTTAACGGACCGTAGCATATGTTTTAATGACTAGGGAGGTTAGTTAATTTAGTTAACCTAGTTGGGACTTTAAGAGTCAATTTAGGGCTAATTTGAGTGGCTATGGAATTTAGAAGAGCTTAATTTAGTTTGGAAGAATTAAGCTTTATCAAAGCAAACCTCTCGATCAGAAAGTGGTGTTCGCTCACTGAAAGGTGGACGCTCCTGGATCTGACAGGCGTCAGTTTCTCCACGAGCTGAGGCGGGGGTCCCCAGGCTCGGAGTGGTGGTCCTGGAAGGCGTGGCCGCCGAGGACTTCGCCGGGCAGTCCGTGGATACGTCCCGGTCAGCAAGGGACACATCTCAGCAAGCATGCTGAAGTCATTTCTGATCAGTCCCCGTAGTGAGGGAGAGACGGAGGTAGAGACACAAGCAGGTGTCTCTTGAGGCCTTGTTCAACGCTGATGAAGGTTCAGCTCAGACTCTGAAGGATAGCAGATCAGACTGCAGCTCAGACTCAGACCAGACTAATTTGTACCGGAACTGAAGATTAGTTTTGAGAATGAGTTATCTTAAATTTAACCAATCAGAGAGTATTAAGTGTCCCAATAAAACATGAGTTAGTGGACTGGTGGACGGCTCTGATTGGGTAATGGGGACTGTGAGGGAGTTTACCAACTCACATATGACTTCTGCCCGTTAAAACACTCACATTATAAATGTAGAAATGCATGAAATAGCAGAGAAGCACATTATGACACTTTGAGAATGAGTGTGTAGATGACCCTGAGGAAAGGAGCACTGCAGGAGACTGTTCTGTAAACAAGAGATTACAGTTTGAACACCAGTCATTTAGAAGAGACATCTTTAAAGAGTGTTTTATTAGACAGCTAGTGTCCAGTTAAGGTCATCTGGGAGGTGGACACCTGAAAGTGGACGGTTGGACACCTGTAGGAATGTTGATTCAGGTTAAAACATAATCCAAGAGTCGTTGTATTCCAAGTTATTGGGAAATAAATGGATTATTGTTGTGATGGTCCCAGGGGTCAGAGGTTATAGCATATTTGATGGTGCTACATATCACTTTATCATCTCTTTTTATACTTTATGTGCATGAATGCATAAAACATCAGAATATCCTACATTAATAAGAATAATCCAAAAGGTACAAATATATTGTTGTCCAACTGTTCTTTCTTCTGATGTGTCTTTCTCTTTTTAGGTTCCTTGTTTCCTTCACTGAAACCGTCTGAAACTGTGTTTAAGGTCATCTTTTGGCTTGGATACTTTAACAGCTGCATCAACCCTATAATCTACCCCTGCTCCAGCAAAGAGTTCCAGCGTGCTTTCACTCGACTCCTCAGGTGCCAGTGTCGCCAAAAACGAAGGGTCCTGCGTCGCTTCTACGACCAGAGGTGGCGGACGGCCGTGAAGGGAAAGACGAGGGATCAGAGGGGAGACTACAACGCTGGCTTTTCTGTGCATGAATCCTGTGGTAGCTCCTTGTTCCATAAGAGGAAACGCTGCTCGCACGATTTAAAGACATGGAGCTTTTTCCCACCTCTGCAAAAGTCCTCCTTTCAGATCAAAGAAAAAGTGAACAACCTGTCAAATAAAATCAAAGGGGGGACTGGGAAAGTCACCACACCTGCACTGGGCCGGACTGATACTGTGGACACTGTCTCCATGGGGATTTACAGCTCATGTGAGCCCAGCAGTTTTCAGTTCTATGATCTGGCAGATTGCTACAGCCTGAAGGAAACTGACATTTAGAGGAGCCCCCGGAGAGTCCTTAATTTATTTTCAAGACTCATACTGGAAACAACTTGCAAGAAAAGCTGTGGCAGAGGGGGAGTTAGTGAAAAATCTGAAAGCTGAGAATAAAGACTTCAGCATAAACTTGAATATACAAGATTCCTCCTTTTTGTTCAGGTGGATACAGCAGTAGTAACTCCTTGGATTTGTTGATTTGATGCATTCATGTAACACAGCCTGTGGTTTTAGACAAAAACATTCCAACACAAATCCAGATCATTAGTGATGTTGAGTCAGTATCTCATTAGGCTGTGTCCACTGGCTGCTAGTTAGAGACACCAAAGTGTAAGAAAATGCAGAAATACTCAGTTGGATTCACTCTAAATTGATACATCTGACACTTTTACTACAAGTTTTATATTTATGTCCAGGCCACAGGAAACATATGAAGTAATCAAATTGTAACAAATTTTCTAGTTGCAATTTAGTCACAAAGTGTTTTAAAGGCATACTTTGCAACGTTTTCATATTTTAAATCTTTTCCTTGAGCCAGTATGTGCAAATATGAACCTTTAATGAAAGGTCACTCAGCCCCATCTGGTGCTTAGATCCGGAATACAGTGTTTGCAACTTCTCATTCTCCGGTCCGCAGCCCCGGAAGTCCCACAAAGTCACGTATCTTGTGAGGGTTAGGCTAACCCAAATTGTCTAGCTGTTATGCTAGCACCAGAGTGTTTTTAGCTCATGATTCCTGCTTTATTTTAAATCTCTCCCTGCTTGAACATAGGTGATTTTTTCAAGGAGTAAATAACCGCTCCTGTAGAAAGCAATGAAGGCTGAGGAGACATTTCAACAGTTAGATGTAGGTGTTTCTGAGCAGAAACAATGGTGCTAACGAACACCAGGGGGTGCCAAAACAAGCAAAACTGCATAGTATGCCTTTAATTTGTCTGCAACTGATTTTTATTTTGTCTCAGTTCTCACACCTTTGATTTGTGCAAACTACTTCCCAATTTGTCCCCATCAGTTGCAGCCCAATGAGGTACTGGATTCACCACGCGTTTTATTAAATTAGACATCAAAACCCTCCTTGTGTTTAACTATTATCCACCTGACAGTGTGTGACGATGACAGTGTTATCTTTGTTTGATATTTGTCGACTTAAGAGTTTTAAACAAAAAAAAAAGTCCACTGCAGCTCTCAGTGAACACTCATAAGTGCAATTTTAATTGTTTGACAGAAATTCTGAATTGTAAAATATTGGAATACTTTACATGCGTTTATCTACCGGTTACTGTTCTGACAAGGCGTTGTGAAGAGAATACCCTTACAGTGTTTATTCTGTTGGACCTGTATGAATGTCGACGCCTGAGTGTAATCTGATGTGGAATGAATCTGCTTTTTTTTGTATTTTTTATCTTCATGTTTATGTCGGATGTACAGGAAAATAAAAAGAGAAAAAGTCACATGGGGAAAAAAAAAGATTATGTTATTTGGTTAAGTTCCAGTCAGAAGCTGTATTTATCTTCTGCACCTCATTATACTAAAGTCTGAGCATTTTATGCTCATTAGAGGGGAAAAACTATGAAAATTATTAAAATAAAATTTAAAATTTTGGAATTCAGAGACTGAAACACACTAAGTCACACATTTTATAAAGTCTGAGCTGCAGGCAAACTGAATTTGATGCTTTATATAAAAAAAGACTTGTTTAATGTTTCCAGTAATTAGACTAATAAAACAGTGGAATTATACAGATCTTTTTAGCTAGAGGGAGATGACAACTTTAAAAAAAATGTTCTTTTCCCATTTTAATTCCTTACATGCACCAACTACCCTTAAAATCATGACTGATGGATCAGGAGAGAAACACTGTTTTACACCCCAATAATCAGGCCTTTTGGGACTTACATGAACTTTGCTTTGACATTAACCTACAGATGTATAGATCAGTCACAAATCTAATGTTGCTGCTCAGGAGGACAGCAGCACCATCACAACAAAACTGTTTAGGAACGTCTCCAAGAGCAAAAGGACTCTCCAAACGCCACATCCATGTGTCCGATCCAGAAGGACCCCGCCTCACAGTCCAGAAATAACTTGTAAAACAATAAACAAAGAGAAATGAAAAATAAAAAATAAACATGGCCATCATTACAGTAAAACCCAAGGTTTTGTGCTTTCCTATCAGTCTCCTGTTAATTCTCACCCAGCCCTCTGATCCTGAGAATGAACGCAGACAATAAATTACAATCTAACGCATTCAAAGCTATTTTTCAACTCGTGTTGGAAAAGTCAGCGACTTGCCATGTGTCGATTACGCTCTCACAGCTTGTAGTTTCACGACGCGTCAGAGGCAGCCAAAGTGACAGCCTGCCCGGACTCCTAATTGTGAACTGACAGCTTTGATGCTGTTTAAACCATGATATGACTCCGACTATGGCTCAGAGTTAATAAACACACTGCAGCTGCTGGTTGACTATTTTGAGTAGAGCTCATTTGCAATGCAATCTGTGTCCAAGATTAGGTTACCAGTTGCATCAAGAGTGAGAAACCTGCTGTGAAATCTTCAAGTAGTGGCAGGTTTCTAGAACCCCTTTCTGCTCTCTTCACAGCCACAGACTGAG
The DNA here is from genome assembly GCA_006937965.1 of Callopanchax toddi. Lineage (NCBI taxonomy): Eukaryota > Metazoa > Chordata > Actinopteri > Cyprinodontiformes > Nothobranchiidae > Callopanchax > Callopanchax toddi. The sequence continues at coordinate 108,437 of SSNR01000117.1, forward strand.
TCATGTTTTCTTCCTCCTGACAGCTGACAGCAGATGTAAGTGATGGCTCACATGAGAACACTAACTTGTCTGACATAGCCTGAGGTTAGACTGGCTGTTGTTTTAGGCTTCAAGCAGAACAATTGAAATTTGTACCTACTCTGTTTTTGTTTGTAGTCCAAGTTTAAGAAAGAAATACTAAAACAATCCACTTTAAAAAAAAATATTTTCAGTCTTTTGTTTCCATCTGTCTCGCTTTAATTCCCCCAATTTTAATGTGACCTCTACACATTGTCCTGCTCAACTTCAATCCATTTCAGGTACCTATGGAGGGTGTTCATCATATTGGGTCCTGCTGCATCTCCTCACCCTCATTAGAAGACCCTCCACAGCTCTAAACATGACGCCACCAAGTCATCGTTGCATATCCACAAAATGAGAGCAATCCATTATAATCGTCTTGACTTTTAGATCCACAGTTCCTCAAAATCCATAAAAAGCATGTTTCTCAGGCTAGTAATAATAGTCTCAGCCTTGTTTAATATCTTAGTTAATGGTTTGGATGGGTGTGGCCTGTCATGTCTGCTGATGTGATCTATTTAACACGTTGACCAGTCAACCACTTATTGGTAGAGTACATTTTAGTCCCAGTATCTTATTCAAGTACACATTGACATTAACTGACAAACACTATAAAGTCAGAAAAAAATTAAAAAATATATTATGATAATGTTAGAATATTCCTAGAATACTATTATTACCTTACATAATCCTTATTGTCCCAAATACATTTTTAAAAAGCAGAAAAAGAAAACTTTTATCTTGCTGTGGACATTAAAGGGTTAAACACACTATAGTTTTAGTGTCTGTTGATTTAATTATTATATAAACACAGTACTGATAGTAACTGGTAGTTTGTCACTTTATTGTCGATTACTGATAAGGTTAAATATGTAACCAATACCGGTATGTAACTGAAGGTTACACATTCAGGCACCTTGAAATTGTTTCTTCAACTTCCTCAACTTTCCATCAGCCTCATGTTGATCATTTTATTTTCTGGTAAATGGTTTCAAGTGAGACTGTTTTTTTACTGTTTTTACTTTTTTTTTAGAAGACCTCATCTTCCTATAGTCACTGATCCATATAAAAAAAGAAAAGCAGAGTTAACCCTGACTTCAGAAAACAAGACAAACTAAAGCTAGTGCTTGAATTTACTTGCCATTAAATCAGAGAAGCTTTCATTCAAAGACACCTAATCCTGAGATACAATATGTTCATGGTTTGTACACGAGGAGGGTTTCATCTGAAATACAGTCATGCTAGATTTGAAAACTAAAACCATCATTAAATGTTTTACCTGAGATGGAAATCAAGTTGTCCAAGTGAAGCTTCATGGATCATACTGAAGTCATCTCTTCATGGCGAGTTTAGGATATCCTCTGGTAGGATTTCTCCTTGTTTGGGTTGTAAAACTGCAATTGTGTGGATTATTTATATGAATGCATTTAAAAATACAAATATCTTACACCAATTTAGAGTGGTTAACAGAAGTACATTTTAACACAGTGACAAGTTTCAGACACTTAAGACATTAACTGTCAGGTTACTGGTAAACATTTATTTGGCTCATTGCATTTTGAATGGGAAACAACCTAATATCATTTAATAAGACAGTAGATCAGTGAAGAGTAAAACTTAAATGTATCCAAAGCATTTCCCCCTGCAGAGGCAGTTCATTGAAAAAAAAAAAAACAACTGTTGCTACCGAGTCCAACTAAATGTAAGTCCCTCTGCCACACAGAGCAAATCTGAATGAACTGAAGTGATTGAAGGCATCACAATAAAGGGATATTTCAGTCATTCTGAAGAGGTGTTTTATCAGTTAAGGACCAAACCCACTGGTGACATCACTCAATGAGAGCAGAGTCTCAATGAGAGGAGAAACAGGAAGTTTCAATGTTTCAACCAAACATTTGAATTCCTATTACTCTACATGTCGCTGCAGCAGCATAAACAAAACAAACAGTCCTTACTGTAAATAAATAACTGATAGGACACCATAGGTAAAGTTTTGTCCCCATTTGTTCATGTTAAAGTTTGCAATTCCTCTAACAAAAATATAGTCGATCTGATCCAGTCCCATTTTATTTGTCCCACACTTCTAGAAACAAATGGGTCTATTTATTCAGAATGATCAAGTTTTTGCAAGTCTTTTGAAAACTGAAAAAATAAAGGCATAGCTTTTTAATCCCCACAAGCCTGCTCTGTCCATTAGTTTGTCTCTTTCTTAGAATGTGACAGCTCCATCCCGGGGGATATTCCAGATAGGCATACCCTGCATCCAATGAACATGAGAAACGCTCTACGAAAGCAACGGTTGAAAAAAGCATACAGGAAGGGGTTTAAGGATGAGTTGATATATCCTAACCAGAGGAAAACATCCCAGACCACCACTTCAGTGCTGTATTCGATAAACGGATCCACAATGTTGACTGTAAAAAAAGGCATCCAGAAGAGAAGAAAAACTCCCATGATGATGCCTAAAGTTTTTGCTGCCTTTCCCTCCCTCTTCATGGTGTTACGATGTCTCTTTTTCTTGCTGGAGTCTTTGCCCACTCCAGCAGCCATCTGGCTTTCCATGGCGCTGATCTGCTTCGCCTGCCGTTTAGCAGCTTTGAAGATCTTCCAGTACGCAACAAGCATGACAACCATAGGCAAGTAAAAAGCTACCAAAGAGGCCATGACAGCGTACACCCGACTCACCACGAACACGCACACATCTTCGGGAATTTGTATGTCTACATCAGCTGTGTGAAGGTCTAGCATTATGGGGCCAAAAGAGATGAGCAGAGGAACAGCCCAGCATACAGCAATGAGTAGAGCTACCCGACTGGGGGACATCTTTAAAGAGTAAACAAGGGGGTTGCAGACTGCATAGTAACGGTCAAAGGCAATGCAGCTCAGATGGAAAATGGAGGCAGTGCAGAGCATAACGTCCAGACTGGAGTGAAGCTTGCAAAACAGGGGACCGAAGTACCAGCATCCCTCCACAGTCCGAACCATACTATAAGGCATCACCAACAGCCCAACAAGGCAGTCAGCCACTGCGAGCGACATGACAAAGGAATTTGTTGGAGACTGCAGCTGCTTGAAGTAGGCGATGGACAAGACGACCAGGAAGTTTCCCACCACGGTGCTGACTGAGCCGACCGACAGGAAGGAGTACAGGAAAACACGCGAGACCTGGTTCCTCAGCGTAGAGCAGGACTGGAGTTCAGTCTGAAGAGATGTGTTAAGATCTCTGATCCACTCCAAGCTGGTGTTATCCATGATGTAATCACACCTGTCGAAACAGACAGAGGGAAATAAGTGAATGTAGTTAATGAGATATTTAAGGTTTTGCTTCTGCTGCTCTATAAATGTTATAAATTTTCTATATTAGTATTTTAACTTTACTTTTTCAGAAAATAGTATTTAAACTTTCCTGGCAGTAGAATTTCAACTTTTCTCTGGAAATAATGTTCAAACTTTCTCTCAACAATTTGACTTTAAAACCAAAACAATTCACCATTTTTCTTTTTTGTGTGTCCCTAGTGGTTCTGTTAGGTCATCCCTCTAAAAAAAAAAATCCTGATTCATTTTTTTAAACCTGTTGTGTGTTTATGTAATTTATCAGGATAGTCGTTATTAGTTCAGATACTGATATGATATTGACACGCATGGTACTTTTATATTCTGATATTTCATAAATTCTGCACAAAAAAGAATCTGTAGGATTCCAAATATTTTTTTCTTGTTAAGATACATTCATCCAGATCACTGACAAAAAAGCTGAAATACCTCCACCACACCACAAGGTGGTGTAAACACACAAAAAAAGAACATATATGTGGAAACATGGTCAGTCTATTGGTTATATTTGTACAGGATATTCACATGTTTGTTTTGCTCTCCTGGATATCACATTCCATCTAGGAATTAGATCATTTTTTACCATCAGTAGAGTGAGCATGAAGCAGATGTTTCAGCTGACTGAGAATACATTTTAATGAACTCCACAGGGGCAGTGCCATGGTAATGAGAAGAGATCGTGACAAAGAAAAGGTGCATTTAATGCATGAGTCAGTAACAAAAAGTAGATATAAATAAGTTGATGTGTCACTCAAATCCACACCTATCTGCACTGTAAATATTATGACCATTTGATGTAAAAACAACCCAAAAAAAGAGAATAAAAGAGCACAAGTCGAGCTGCAACTATTATTTATTGCTCAGAGTAATGGGAAGAAAAGAATAATTCAGTATGCAACTATTTTTCCTTCAAGCTACAAAAAAAAAACCCATAACAGAAAGCTTTTGATTATAAAGTACACACAAATAGTATTTTAATAGATGTTAATTTACAATACTTTTTTGTATGATATTAGCAAATTTCCTGTAGATCAGGTACCTAGCCAACTAAAGCATTTAGATAAAAATGTTTTTTATTGAGATTGTGTCATTATCTGACACAATATCCCCACCTAAAAGATGATAATTGAGCTCCTGACATATAAGCAGAAAGTCATTCAAAGAAAATATGTTATCAGCTGGACACGAGTTTATTTACTGCATGAATGCAGATGAGAAGTGGGACTTTCTTCTCTATGTATAAATATCCAGAGATCTCATTTACTTTGTTTGTTGGTCCTGAAAATCCTGACAGTCTCTCAGCATACCAGAGGCAAATCCACTAATGGTGGTGCAGCCCCCTTGTGGAAGAAGAGGTTGTTAGGCAGAGGAGAGCTCTTCAAATCAAGCAGCATCCCTCCCTACTGAGGAGCAGAGATTATCCCTTTAGGATATATACCTCTTATCGCCAGTGGCCTCAAGACCATTTGTCTAAGTTTTTCTTTCACTTGGTATCTTTTGATCACTTTTAAATAAGATTTGGGTGAAGAGAACAACATGGCCTGTTTTTGGACATCTCACCCTTAATACCATCAGGAACTCTTGACACTACTCCCAAGAAAGTTTATCAGCCCTTTCCAGCTTAAGAGGCTATTTACCTATTTCACTAAATGCTTCTGCACAAATTATCCCTTGGAAGGTCTGATTCCTGAAAGCATCATGGCTGTGATTAAACCAGACAGACAGAGAGCTCCAGGCTTACAAAGGACTGCTCTATTCTCTTGTGTTTTGAGGATGCTCCGAGACTCAGGGCTGCTGTTTGATTCCACAGCTCCACCTTTACATCTGGAGTACAGTTTACAGGATAGATCAGTTAAATCCTTGGAGTCAGTCAGCAACAAGTTGTCACTCCAGTGAAATCAGCTGTGATTCTAGTAAAGAAATGATGAACTGGAAGTTCTGTCAGTGTAAAGGAAACTCAGCAGCTCTTGGCTAGATGGAGTAGTTCTGCACCCCCAATTTGGTCTTCTATAGGATTCAACATTTAGTCAATTAATTGAGCTATAGCTTTTATCATATGAGTATTCTCTTTGTTCTTTCTTTGCATTTTGTACCCTTTCGCCTTTTTCCTGCCTCCTCTTTCCTCTGCGAGCTAGTCATCATTCATCTTACTGGTCCAGACCCACCTCTGTGCTCACACATTTTTGTTTAGGAATAATCCTAATAGCATATCTGTAAAAGATCATTGTTCGTTTTAAAAATATTACTTCTCTCTCTCTTGCAACATCAACAATCCAAGCTCTAGTGTTCAACATGTTCTGGGTTCTGCAAAATTATTACTACAAAATGAGTTCACAAGCTCTTTCAGATTGTATTCAAGGTAGTGGAGGAAAAATACATTCCTTGGTCAAATCTGTTGATATAGATTATAGAGGGTGAAACATCCATCCATCCATCCATCCATCTTCTGAAGCCACTTATTCCTCCACAGAGGGTCGCGGGGGAGCTGGTGCCTATCTCCAGCGGTCAAGGGGCGAGAGGCGGGGGACACCCTGGACAGGTTGCCAGTCCATCGCAGGGCCACACAGAGACGAACGAGACAAACAACCACACACCCACTCACACCTAAGGACAATTTACCAGCCCAATTAGCCTGACAGTCATGTCTTTGGACTGTGGGAGGAAACCGGAGTACCCGGAGGAAACCCACGCACGCACGGGGAGAACATGCAAACTCCACACAGAGAGGCCGCAGAGCCGGGACGCGAACCCACGACCTCCTTGCTGTGAGGCAACAGTGCTAACCAACTGCGCCACCATGCAGCCCGGGTGAAACATATGATGTTAAAAGATTTAAATTTGAATATAAAATCTTACAAGTTATGTTTCTAAGCAAATTAAAATCCACAGTCAAATTCTGCTCTTTCTTTCAAACAATAACCTGAAAAACCTGAAACAATATTAATTTGGTTACCAAGTAGCTCAGTTTAGATGCAAATGCCAACAATTAAATCATTTGGTTAAAAATCTCTCTGTTGTGATCATTTCTCATGAGATGCTAACAGAAAATGAACTCACCTGTGCAGAGGAGCGATGATCTTCTGCCCTCATGTCTGCACCAAACTGCAATCAATGCTCTATCAACCTTAGTTTTACAGATGAGAGGGGTGGGAGTGATGAGGTGGGCTGTAATGAACACACGCAACAATAACCTGGGTAATGAAATACAGTCTGCTGCCAACTCTCCTGCTAATTCAATTCAACCAGGAGACTTCACTTTAAATGTTCTGGTGACACAACCAGTGTTGTGTTACATGTTTTAAAAAGAGCAATAAAAAAAATACCTGTACTGTACATCTGTAACAATGGTGTGTGGCTCTGTCATCAACACATTATTATGTGTGACTCTGCCTTTCATGCAGAAAAGTAGATGGTTATTTTGGTTATTGTTTACCCTGTACTGTAATGTTACTTTATAAATCTAGAGTGATGGATGAGATGCACTTCTCATTTTAAACATGCACTCTAAAAAGTAAAACCATCATTTACTTAAATTTTTTAGTGTAACATTTTACACTCAAGAATTTTGAGTAGATTGGAGACAATTATATTAAGTAAAAGCCAACTTTATCAATATAATTGTCTCCAATCTACTCAAACTTCTTGAGTGTAAAAATGTTACACAGATTAAATTAAGTAACATGCAGGATTATTTTTTTCAGTGTAAGGAGAAATAAAGTCATTATCAGATACTGATGCTGTAATCCTATAAACACTGATTGGTTGGATAACTCACTTGCAGGTCTACACTTGAGCATAAAGAAAGCTCTAATCCGTCAGGGTATGGAAACACTTTAGATGTCCATTACCTGGACATTAGCAACAGATGCTCTGAGTGTTTTGGATTATGGAGTGGAGAATCTGTGAAGCTATAGCTTTCCACAGATACCATTAAATTGGCATATGGGGAATTTGGAGGCCAGGTGAAAATAAAACTTAGATGTTGGGTTTTTAGAGACATTCCTCATCAACTTCTGCCTGTTGTAGCGTTTTGAAATAACTTTTAGTTATTTTAACTACACCCTCTTCAGATAACATTAGCTTATTTTTGGTTTATAATGAAAGGTGATAAACTGTCATTTAACCCTGATAATAGCTAATATTTATTGAAGGTATCTAGGTTCTTTGAAAGAGTACAGTGAATTGAAATACCTTATTAATAACGTGAAGCTGAGGCAGATAAAGATTGAACAATCGTTTAATTTGAAAAACCTAAGAACACAGACAGATAAGACAGTTTGAAAGTTTGATGTAAACACAATTAATATTCTTAAACATGTTGAGGATGTTAAAGATGGTTAATTGTGAGTTTTAACGGACCGTAGCATATGTTTTAATGACTAGGGAGGTTAGTTAATTTAGTTAACCTAGTTGTGACTTTAAGAGTCATTTAGGACTAATTTGAGTTTGGAATGGGATTTAGTTTAGCTTAATTTAGAGTGGAAGAATTAAGCTTTATCAAAGCAAACCTCTCGATCAGAAAGTGGTGTTCGCTCACTGAAAGGTGGACGTTCCTAGATCTGGCAGGCGTTGGTTTCTCCACGAGCTGAGGCTGGAGTCCCCAGACTCGGAGTGGTGGTCCTGGAAGGCGTGGCCACCGAGGACCTCGCCGGGCAGTCCGTGGATACGTCCCGGTCAGCAAGGGAGGCATTTCAGCAGGCATGCTGAAGTCATTTCTGATCGTCCCGTGGTGAGGGAGAGACGAGAGGGAGAGATACCAGCAGGTCTCTCAAGGCCTTGTTCAAAGCTGATGAAGGTTCAGCTAAGATAGCAGCATAGCAGCTCCAACTGCATTCAGGCTGTAGCTCAGACCAAGACTGAGACTGTAGGAGGACTGGACAAGACCAGACAAGACAAGACTGCCTCGTACCGGAACTGAGTATTAGTTTTGAGACGAGTTATCTTAAATTTAACCAATCAGAAGATATTAAGTGTACTAATCAGAACTGAGTTAGTGGAGTTGTGAATGGTTCTGATTGGATAAGGGAACCGTGAGGGAGTTTACCAACTCACATGACTTCCGCCCGTTAAACTCACATTATAAATGTAGAAAATGCATGACATAGCAGAGAAGCATATTATAACACTTTGAGTGTGAGTGTGTAGGTGACCCTGAACAGGAACAACAAGAGAATGTTCTGTAAACAAGAGATTACAGTTGGAACACCAGTCTGTGGTGTTACAGAAGAGACTTCTTTACAGAGAGTGTTTTATTAGACCAGCTAGTGTCCAGTTAAGGTCATCTGGGAGATGGACACCTGAAAGTGGACAGTTGGACACCTGTAGGGATCTTGATTCAGGTCAAAACATAATCCAAGAGTGATTGTATTCCAAGTTATTGGGAAAAAGATGGATTATTGTTGTGATGGTCAACAGAGGTCAAAGGTCAGAGGATGTAGCCTATTTGGTGAGGCTACACTGTCTTATTACTGTCCTGCTGAGAGGGGCACATGGGGGTGGTATTAGTCTGCAAAAACTTTAGAGTTAATAGAAAATGTCAAACGTCAGATGGGACACTTGGTTAGACTGAGATGGACAATGCACAATTTTTCATTTCCCATTTCAGTGATTATAGATTAGACTTCAGAAACTTTTATGCCTTTCAATATAAAAAAAGGTGTACGTGGAATTAAACTTGGTTGCAAATGGAACAGCACAGATATACAGAAGCAAAGCACAATGAAGAGGAAGTAAGATGGCATAATAAAAAACAACATGTGAAATCAAAACTAATAACAATAATACTTTAACAGGGATTTATTGGTAAACAATGGAACACAGTGTTCAGTAAAAACAATAAAAAGAAGACTATTGTGTTCTGTTTCAGATACATGGTGCTGCACATATTTAATTAGAGTTCAAACCTCTTATGATCTGGGGGGGGACTGTTACAGAACCTGGTCATGATTGTTCTGACTGGTTACATTTGGCAGATATTAACCGAGGTACTTGTTTAGGATACATTGTCTCTCAGAGTCATACTGAAAGAAGTATTTTAACCCTTTAACTGTCAGGTAGAGAATATTTAAGTGTCTTATTAGAGCATGCACTGAACTAATGGAGAAAAAGCATTCTAAAAAATTTGGGGATCTTTAATTATTACATTCCATTATTATTCAATGTCACTTTAGATAATTTTAATTTACAATATAATACAACCCTCATTGCTCCAAAGGAAATAAAAATAAATACAAAAATAAATTCAGTGCTGTTATCTTTAGTGTGGAAGTCAAAGGGTTAAAAGTGGATCTATAGGGTTCAGATAAATACCTTCAAACTTTATGGAATCCAGCTAATAATAAAACCCACAATCTCTTTTCAAACAAAACAGAGACAGCTTTATGGTGACATATATGAGGATGTTTTTTTTACCCTGCAGCAACAACCGTTCTGAAGCTTACATATTTGTTCAGGTACAGTTCTTTTTTTTTTTTTTTTTTTACAGACCCTGAAACAGCTCTTGTCATCCCTTTCATGTGTAGCAGTGTGCAACAGACCTGAGATAATCCTGCCAAGCCTTTGGGTCTCAGCCAGTGACAGACGCACTTCAAGTGTGGCGGATGTGTTCTAATTAAGCATAGGGGGATTTTTAATGAAGGGTAGAATGATAAGCACAATAGCTCATGTTTATTTCAGACCAGTCATTTTTATGAGTAATGCAAGTGTGCTTTGCAGCAAAGGTAGCCAGTTGCACATCTGTGGCTGAAAGAGAAACACAGAGATGTTGATTCCAGCGCTTTGTTGGATTTAATAGAAGGCAAATAATGTGGCCTTTCTGGAATGATTACACATTTCATTATCAGCAGTGTCGATCTAGTACGATAAAAATGAAACGTTGTATTTTTTTTATTTTTTTTTTAGATAATGCGTACAAAGGTTCATATCGGTGACTGTAACTTTCAATTAATGAGTTTATTTCAGATGTTCATTGATCTCAATGAGTTGCATTTTGAAAACACTTTCACATTGAATCTAGTTTGTTGGAAACTGGATATTTTGCAACTGTTACATTCATTTGTAGAGCACTTTCTAGTCACTTTATGAGTAAAAGGAATTGTTTGAAGTTTTACAGAGGATAAAAAGCAGAAACAAAAACACCCAATACTATGAGAAAAAATAATAATTATATAATTATTATTTGGACTATAGTGCCTATAAAATATTGACTAGGATGTAAAATGAAGCAACAGAATAACTGAGGGAACAATTTGTATTCATTAATTAATTTAAAGGAACGTAAGCAGTGGGTAAATAGTCGTCCTTTATACAAGGTCGCCCTCTACTGGTGCATTATTCTAATTACATATAATAGCAACTTGCTGAGTATATAGAAATCTTTTTTTATATTATCACCATGATCAATATAATAAAATGTCTCTACTATGATCAGTCATTTTCATACAATAAGGATATTTTAAAAAATTATTATTATTTAAGATACAACTTTTTATAGGAACAATCTTTAGTGTTACTGAACACATTTGTTCCAAGTCTCATGAAAATTTCTGCCACCATTTCAAACTACCATTTATTATATTTGTATTATTTGTTGCTAAGATCAATTATGTGATGACTACATTTAAAAACATCATAACAGCAGCCATTTTCATACAGCCTTGTGCAGTTTATTCAGAGGCACAAACCCTACCTGGATGTTTCTTTTGATGATGTAAGTTAGATTTATGTGAAGATAGTCTTAGTACATGTTTAGTTGCAATTTTCATACAATTTAATCAAACAAAGAAAAACAAAGTTCAATTAAAATACAATTGCAGGCCTTAAAATGAGAGATTTAATTATTTTATTGATCAACAATAAAATTTTTGCATTCTCATTTTTTTTTACAACATGTAGACGAAGTACGGAAAAGAATGTAGTTAGCTGAACAAATATTTAGGAACGTGCATTAAAGGAAATTTAAACATCAACTAAAGCAGGTGTACAGCCCATACATACACATCTGTAAATAATTTAGAATTTAAAGACTAACAGTACTCTCATACAGCAGCTGTACAGATGTTAGTTGCTTTAAATGCTACATAGTTGTGTTGGTTATTTATGGAAATTACAAATATAAGTTAAGAATTAGTAACTGAAATCTAAAACATCTGTTGTTGGTCTCACATTTAAAAAAATCATCTCCATTAGATCATTTACCCACAATTCTTTAAGATGTTGGTGAATCATATTATTTGCATGTATCTTCATTTTAATCTTTTTCTTCAACAATACATTTTGATAAAATCTTCCTGAGTCGGCAAAAAACATTAAGGTTGTGCATTACTTTTTATATATTTAACATTTTACATTCAGCAATTTCAAAACAACTTCAAAGAAACCTTCATTTTCAAAGCAAACATAGAAACAAATACACTGAATGGATATTTTATAGACTTCTGTAGGTTAAATAAAACATGATATCCATTTTAGGAAATACTGTATAACTGTCTCGATCTTTGACACACAGGACACATCTTTTTACCACAGGACATGGTAAATTTCATAATGCACAATTGTCATATCAACTTTGTTTGTCAGCTAATTCAAATAAATGATAATATATCTGTCCTGGGTATTAGGAGCGGTTCAGCAGCTGCGTCACAGCCAGCATTATTAGTGAGAAGACTGTCAGTGTACCCATTGTGGGTTGAGGAAGCCTGATTGCTGATGACACTGAAATATTAAAAAGTGAAAATGAGTCAGTGTACCTTTTCAGTTTTTCAAATGACTAAAATATGCATCTCAAGATTGGCTAATTATTGACATATTTACCCCAAGAATAACTTCTGAGTCAGTTGCAACTTACCCAAAACGACACTGCCTGGTATAACATTCAGATTAGTTCCGTTAAGTGCTCTGGCCAGCTGTGTGGTAGCATAGTCTAATGGAGGCACCGATTTATTCTGGAACACTAGAGTCATGTTGACAACCACAGAACCACTCCTGCAATGGCAAACACAAAAGGCAAAATTTAAAAAAATAACATGTACATGTATATGCATATGTATACTCTATGTGCTTAAAGTCAGTCAAATGGCTGCAAGCTTACGTGAATTGATTAACGCGGGAGCGACGGAAAAACGGTGCATAGAGGCTCTGGCACACAATGTTGACCTGAAAGAGATTATTACTAATTAATGTTTGCAAACCCTAAATGACAGCCAAGAAAACAAGTTATTTCTTAATAAGGATGCAGTTTCTAATCTAAATGTTAGCAGTCAGATATTTAAATACAATAATACATTCAATACATCAATGTTTATTAATAGTTAATGGTTCTATTGCAGAAGGTGGTTGGAAAGAGTAATTACCACGTTGACCACTTTCACAGACAGTGCATTGTATGTTGATGTTGTATTGTCATTTAGCTCAGTTGTAAATGGTTGGTCCATGCGAAATCCTAAACCAAGGGATCCCTCAGAGGCTGTAGGAGGATCCGTCACTGCTGTGGTTGTTGAAGCAGTAGTGGGAGCAGTAGTAGCTGTGGTAGCAGCAGTAGTTGTAGTTGTTGTGTTGGTAGTTGTAGTTGTTAAAGTGGTAGCAGTTGTTCCCGTGATAACAACAGGTGATTCACTGGTAATTGCTGTTGTTGTGTTGGTAGCTGCAGTTGTAGCTGGAGCAGGTGTAGTAGTGATAGTCATGGTGGCTGAACCAAAACCAAGAACATAATAGATATATTACTAAATCAAGTATACAAGTGATACAAATTCAAAAACAAATAATTGTTTTTAAACTTACTTGCATTCACACTGCCTGCTGAAATGTTCAGGCCTGTGTTATTGCTGGTAAGTAGAGGGGTAAGATCTGCAGTTGCATTGGCTGCAGTGGGAGTTACGTTTTGACTACTGAAAACAAGAGTCATGTCCGTAATGACTGATCCTGGCCTGTGATTAAAAGAACAGAGAAAATTAATTATTATTTTGCCAAATAAACAGAGCACATCTTAAAGACAGAAGTGTCTAATTAAATTCTCACCTGAATGCGTTAACAATGGATCGAAGAAAGCGCAGTCCAAAGGCCCTTCTACACACAGCGTTTACCTGAAATACATTATTGAATGTTTAAAATAAAATGGATTTATCTCTTAATTTTTTCAGAAAGAAAAATTGGGGAGTGAGAAGCAAATTGTTAAATCACATTACAAAATATTTGAATTAATCAATTTAATCAAATGTCTTATAAATTGTTGATGGTGGAATTCCAGACTTTGTTCTGTTTGAAAGCTATTATGCTAATCTTGTGTAAAAAAAACATGACTTTATAATCCCCTTAAAAAAGACCCGCAAGCCATAAATATCATGTACTTTTTGGTGTTCTGCTGTGACATTTAAAAGGAAAATACAGATACAATGATTATAGCTGTATAAATATTATGTAACATTATCTTGGATGAATTCATTTAAACAGTAATTTCTTTTCAGAACATATTTTAAGCTAAATGTTCTATTTATATCTTCAAAAAACACAAAACATGTCTCTGTTAGGATTCTCATAGCAGAATTTATACACTAATGTTTTATAAACTTTCAGTTTGTACCAAACAGAATATTTTATGGTTACTAAGCATATTGTGATATTGCACTTGACTAAAGTCTTACCTGGATGATCACTATAGTAGAGAAGTCTTTAAACTGTTGAGATGTTTTATCAGAATAAGCTGATTGAAAAGTGTCAGTGAGTTTAAATGCAAGACCAAGGACTCCCTCACTGGGTGAAGGAGCATTTGTGGGTGGCGGGGTGGTAGCCGTAGATACTGTAGCAGTAGTAGGAGGAGTCGGCCCCTTGGTAACAGCAGTTGTTCTTTTGGTAAAACCAGTTGTTCCATTGGTAAAAGCAGTTGGTCCCTTGGTAACAGCAGTTGTTCTTTTGGTAAAACCAGTTGTTCCATTGGTAAAACCAGTTGTTCCATTGGTAAAAGCAGTTGGTCCCTTGGTAACAGCAGTTGTTCTTTTGGTAAAACCAGTTGTTCCATTGGTAAAAGCAGTTGGTCCCTTGGTAACAGCAGTTGTTCTTTTGGTAAAACCAGTTGTTCCATTGGTAAAACCAGTTGTTCCATTGGTAAAAGCAGTTGGTCCCTTGGTAACAGCAGTTGTTCTTTTGGTAAAACCAGTTGTTCCATTGGTAAAAGCAGTTGGTCCCTTGGTAACAGCAGTTGTTCTTTTGGTAAAACCAGTTGTTCCATTGGTAAAACCAGTTGTTCCATTGGTAAAAGCAGTTGGTCCCTTGGTAACAGCAGTTGTTCTTTTGGTAAAACCAGTTGTTCCATTGGTAAAAGCAGTTGGTCCCTTGGTAACAGCAGTTGTTCTTTTGGTAAAACCAGTTGTTCCATTGGTAAAACCAGTTGTTCCATTGGTAAAAGCAGTTGGTCCCTTGGTAACAGCAGTTGTTCTTTTGGTAAAACCAGTTGTTCCATTGGTAAAAGCAGTTGGTCCCTTGGTAAAAGCAGTTGTTCTTTTGTTAAAACCAGTTGTTCCATTGGTAACAGCAGGTGATGCACTGGTAATTGCTGTTGTTGTGTTGGTAGCTGTAGTTGTAGCTGGAGCAGGTGTAGTAGTGATAGTCATGGTGGCTGAACCAAAACCAAGAACATAATAGATATATTACTAAATCAAGTATACAAGTGATACAAATTCAAAAAAAATTATTGTTTTTAAACTTACTTGCATTCACACTGCCTGCTGAAATGTTCAGGCCTGTGTTATTGCTGGTAAGTAGAGGGGTAAGATCTGCAGTTGCATTGGCTGCTGAGGGAGTTACGTTTTGACTACTGAAAACAAGAGTCATGTCCGTAATGACTGATCCTGGCCTGTGATTAAAAGAACAGAGACAATTAATGTTATTATTATTTAAATACAATAAGAAGAGCACATCTTAAAGACCAAAATGCCTAATTAAATTCTCACCTGAATGCGTTAACAATGGATCGAAGAAAGAATCCTCCAAAGGCCCTTCTACACACAGCGTTTACCTGAAATACATTATTGAATGTTTAAAATAAAATGGATATATCTCTTAATTTTTTCAGAAAGAAAAAAATTGAGAGTGAGAAGCAAATTGTTAAATCACATTACAAAATATTTGAATTCATCAATCTAAAAAATGCTTTATGTAGACTTTGTTCTGTTTGAAAGCTATTATGCTAATCTTGTGTAGAAAACATGACTTTATAAACCTGTCAAAAAAAGACCCGCAAGCCATAAATATCATGTACTTTTTGTTTTTATACTGTGACATTTAAAAAGAAAATACAGATAAAATGATTATAGCTGTATAAATATTATGTAACATTATGTTGGATCTATTTATTTTAACAGTAATTTCTTTTCAGAACATATTTTAAGCTAAATGTTCTATTTATAGCTTCAAAAAACACAAAACATGTCTCTGTTAGGATTCTCATAGCAGAATTTATACACTAATGTTTTATAAACTTTCAGTTTGTATCCAAACAGAATATTTTATGGTTACTAAGCATATTGTGATATTGCATTTGACTAAAATCTTACCTTGATGGTCACTATAGTAGAGAAGTCTTTAAACTGTTGAGATGTTTTATCAGAATAAGCTGATTGAAAAGTGTCAGTGAGTTTAAATGCAAGACCAAGGACTCCCTCACTGGGTGAAGGAGCATTTGTGGGTGGCGGGGTGGTAGCTGTAGATACTGTAGCAGTAGTAGGAGGAGTCGGCCCCTTGGCAACAGCAGTTGATGCACTGGTAACAGCAGTTGATGCACTGGTAAAAGCAGTTGATGCACTGGTAACAGCAGTTGATGCACTGGTAAAAGCAGTTGTTCCATTGGTAAAAGCAGTTGGTCCCTTGGTAACAGCAGTTGATGCACTGGTAACAGCAGTTGGTGCACTGGTAACAGCAGTTGTCCCATTGGTAACAGCAGTTGTTCCATTGGTAACAGCATTTGATGCACTGGTAACAGCAGTTGTTCCATTGCTACCAGCAGTTAATGCACTGGTAACAGCAATTGTTCCATTGGTACCAGCAGTTGTTCCATTGGTAACAGCAGCTGATGCACTGGTAAGAGCAGTTGATGCACTGGTAACAGCAGTTGTTCCATTGGTACCAGCAGTTAATGCACTGGTAACAGCAATTGTTCCATTGGTACCAGCAGTTGTTCCATTGGTAACAGCAGCTGATGCACTGGTAAGAGCAGTTGATGCACTGGTAACAGCAGTTGTTCCATTGGTAACAGCAGTTGATGCACTGGTAACAGCAATTGTTCCATTGGTACCAGCAGTTGTTCCATTGGTAACAGCAGTTAATGCACTGGTAACAGCAGTTGTTCCATTGGTAACAGCAGTTGATGCACTGGTAACAGCAATTGTTCCACTGGTACCAGCAGTTGTTCCATTGGTAACAGCAGTTGATGCACTGGTGACTAGGTTGGTAGTTGTAGCTGGAGCGGGTGTAGTAATAATGGTGGCTGTACCAAAACCAGAAACATAAAAAATATATTATCAAATCAAATACTTAAGTTTCAATAGTCCAGAGTAAGAGAGAGTGTGGATTAGAGAAGGAATGTTTTCAAGCAGCTTTGAACAGATGAAGAAATGTGTCAGGTGTGATGGGTGATACAAGAGTCTCTGCGAGAATGAAAGGAAAGGTATATAGGACAATGGTGAGACCAGTGATACTGTACAGTATGGTCTGGAGCAGGGGCAGTCAATAGGTGGCTCGTGAGCCTCCTATTTGAGATGAGATAAACTTTCTAAATATAAATAACCACAAATATATAAATTACTTAAAGATATAAATAAATATATAAATAACCATGAAATCTGGCCCTTGAGCCATAAACTGTGTTCCCCAAGTTCATAAAGTCCACTGTGAATCGGTGTGGCACCTCATGGTCAGCTCTAGGAATAGGAGCTTGTGCTGTAAACACGCCAGCAGCAGCCACAACTTAGATGTTTTGGAGATAAGATCAGAGAGGACAGGCTGATGGCTAGGATATGTAGAGGAGGGATAGTGAATATTATCAGTAGAAGGATGCTCAGGTGGGAACTGCCAGGCAGGAGACCTAGAAGAAGACCAAAGAGGAGATGTATGGCTGCAGTGAAAGAGGACATGAAGCTAACGGGTGGGAGAGTAGAGGATGTAGAGGACAGGGTAAGATGGAGACAGATGATTCGCTGTGGTGACCCCTGAAGGGAAATGCTGAAAGGAAAAGAAGATTAAATATCCAAGTGATAAATTTTCAAAAACAAATAATTGTTTTTAAACTTACTTGCATTAATACTGCCTGCTGAAATGTTCAGGCCTGTATTATTGCTGGTAAGTAGAGGGGTAAGATCTGCAGTTGCATTGACTGCAGAGGGAGTTACGCTTTGATTGCTGAACAAAAGAGTAATGTCCGCAACCACTGATCCTGGCCTGTGATTAAAAGAAAAAAGACAATTATTAATATTTAAGTATAATAGGCAGAATATATCTTGAAGACCAAAGTGCCTAATTTATTCTCACCTGAATTCATTAAGAATGGCTCGAAGAAAGCGTTCTCCAAAGGCCTCTCTACATGCAATGTTTACCTGAAATACATTATTGAATGTTTAAAACAAATACATTTACATTTAACATTTTTTCAGAAAAAAAAAACAATTTGGGTAAGAAGCAAATTGTTAAATCACATTACAAAATATTTCAACTCATCTATCACATTTCTAGCAAATGCTTTATAATTTGTTGATACTGGATCTGCCTATTTTGTTCAGTTTGAAAACTACTAAGCTAATCTTGTGTAGAAAACATGACTTGATAATCCCCCCCAAAAAAGACCTGCAAGCCATAATAAGTATCATGTACTTTTTGTTTTTCTATTGTGACAATCAAAAGGAAAAAATTTAATTAAATGAGTATAGTGTAGCAATCACAAGGTCATGCAGGTATTAAAGGTCAACAAACTGACTTGGTCATTGAACAGACCAGAAATCTATGTTTTGCTCCAGTAACAAAGTGTACCTTGAAACCAAAGCATTCACTTGCTTGCTACAGTTCCCTCAACAGCTGTGGAGTCATCACAATATGACCTGGACAGAACTGCCTGCTGAAGCTACTGACGTCTGGAAGAAACTCCAGCTTTCTCTCTTTAATAAAATAATTTCTCTTCTCCACAGACTTAATGACAAATGAATAACATTGATTGTTTTTCATAAAACTGTATTTAATCAGAACTCATTGCTTATAAACTATTGGTTAAATCATAATTAATGATAATATTTAAAATGCATTATTTTAAATCTTAAATACATCCAATGATTAATATCAGAATATTAATAATGACCTTTATTGAGTCTAAACCATGATTCTTTTCACCCTTAATTTAATTTTCACCCTTCGAGTCGGGAGGGACTTCCTCTGAACTCGTCGAGACAGACTTCTTAAGACAGCCTGGATCCATTCAGGAGCTGATCTGGTACAGTACAACCTTGGCCAGTATGATATCAGGTTGTTTATCATAATTTATCAATTATCAGTAATTACTAAAATCAGCTCAGCCAGGTTCATTTTATAATTACTCAAGTTCACTTTCTTTCTGAAACTAGACCTTTTTATAACATCTTTAATCATTTTTACAAATGTTTATTAATGTTTTGTTTGTTTTATTTTGTAAATAAATTAGTTAGGAAAATATAGTAATAAAATATTGTTTTTATAAAACTATATTTTGCCTCTGTGTCAAATTACTAATAAATATTGATTCCCTGATACCCAAAAGAACCTATTTTGAGAGTCAATCTGATATTAATGATCTAACAATTTTGATGACTCATCATTTATGAGCCATTATACTTTTGTTTGATAATTTAAATATTTTATTGACAATTTATTAAGTGTAACTGCTTCACAAATGCTACAATAGCTATATAAATATGGCTTTACATTATGTTGAATTTTTTTATTTTAATTTTCATTTCAGAATATTTTTAAGCTAAATGTTCTATTTATATCTTTAAAAACACACAAAAATGTATTTTCTCACAGCAGAATTTCTACACTTATGTTTTATATGCTTTCAGTTTGTATCAAACAGAATAGATTCTGGTAAAAAACATATTGTGACATTGCATTTTACTTAAATCTTACCTGAAAAATCACTATATAGGCCAATTGTATAAATTCTGGAGTTGTTGGATTGCTATAAGCTGGTAGGAAAGTGTCAGTGAGTTTAAACGTAAGACCCAGGACTCCATTGGCTGGAGGAGCTGCTGTGGAAGTTTCAGGTGTAGTTGTAGTTGTAGTGGTAGCTGTAGTTACTGTAGAAGTAATGGGAGTTGTTGCAGTAGTACCAGTTGTTGCAGTGGTAACAGGAGTTGGTGGTGAAGCTGTGGTGTTGAATACTGTGACATTGGTAGGAGGTGCAGCTTTAGGGTGGGTAGCAAAAAACATAATTATCTATTTAAAATGTACATATTTACAACAAAGACAGTCTCATGCTGACAAAATATGACATAAAAACAACAAGCTTTGACAAATATTTGCTCAGCTGTATTGGCTTCAAAAGACAATGAATTACCTTTTGAGGACACAATGGAGATTGGTGTTGAAGCTGCAGTTAGTGTTGTGAGTGGAGGCAAAGTTGCATTTGTTGCTGGTGATGTTACACTGAAGTATAGTGAAGTTGCATTTCTTGCTGGTGATGTTACACTGACTTGTGGTGAAGTTGCATTTGTTGCTGGTGAAGTTACACTGAGTTGTGGTGCAGTTGCAGTTGTTGCTGGTGATGTTACACTGATGTGTGGTGACGTTGCATTTGTTCCTGGTGATGTTACACTGATGTGTGATGAAGTAGCATTTGTTGCTGATGATGTACTGAGTTGTGGTGCAGTTGCATTTGTTGCTGGTGATGTTGTACTGAGTTGTGGTGAAGTTGCATTTGTTCCTGGTGATGTTGCACTGAGTTGTGGTGACGTTGCATTTGTTCCTGGTGATGTTACACTGATGTGTGATGAAGTAGCATTTCTTGCTGGTGATGTTGTACTGATGTGTGGTGAAGTTGCATTTGTTGCTGGTGATGTACTGAGTTGTGGTGAAGTTGCATTTGTTGCTGGTGATGTTACACTGATGTGTGGTGACGTTGCATTTGTTGCTGGTGATGTTACACTGATGTGTGATGAAGTAGCATTTCTTGCTGGTGATGTTACACTGAGTTGTGGTGAAGTTGCATTTGTTGCTGGTGATGTACTGAGTTGTGGTGAAGTTGCATTTGTTGCTGGTGATGTTACACTGATGTGTGGTGACGTTGCATTTGTTGCTGGTGATGTTACACTGATGTGTGGTGAAGTAGCATTTCTTGCTGGTGATGTTGTACTGATGTGTGGTGAAGTTGCATTTGTTGCTGGTGATGTACTGAGTTGTGGTGCAGTTGCATTTGTTGCTGGTGATGTTGTACTGAGTTGTGGTGAAGTTGCATTTGTTGCTGGTGATGTTACACTGATGTGTGGTGACGTTGCATTTGTTGCTGGTGATGTTACACTGATGTGTGATGAAGTAGCATTTCTTGCTGGTGATGTTGTACTGAGTTGTGGTGCAGTTGCATTTGTTGCTGGTGATGTTGTACTGAGTTGTGGTGAAGTTGCATTTGTTCCTGGTGATGTTGTACTGAGTTGTGGTGAAGTTGCATTTGTTGCTGGTGATGTTGTACTGAGTTGTGGTGCAGTTGCATTTGTTGCTGGTGATGTTGTACTGAGTTGTGGTGAAGTTGCATTTGTTGCTGGTGATGTTGTACTGAGTTGTGGTGCAGTTGCATTTGTTGCTGGTGATGTTGTACTGAGTTGTGGTGCAGTTGCATTTGTTGCTGGTGATGTTACACTGATGTGTGGTGAAGTTGCATTTGTTGCCAGTAATATTTCACTGAAGTATAGTGAAGTTGCATTTGTTGCTGGTGATGTTGTACTGAGTTGTGGTAAAGTTGCATTTGTTGCTGGTGATGTTGTACTAACTTGTGGTGAAGTTGCATTTGTTGCTGGTGATGTTGTACTGACTTGTGGTGAAGTTGCATTTGTTGCCAGTAATATTTCACTGAAGTATAGTGAAGTTGCATTTGTTGCTGGTGATGGTGTACTAACTTGTGGTGAAGTTGCATTTGTTGCTGGTGATGGTGTACTAACTTGTGGTGAAGTTGCATTTGTTGCTGGTGATGGTGTACTAACTTGTGGTGAAGTTGCATTTGTTGCCGGTGATGTTGTACTAACTTGTGGTGAAGTTGCATTTGTTGCTGGTGATGGTGTACTAACTTGTGGTGAAATTACATTTGTTGCTGGTGATGGTGTACTAACTTGTGGTGAAGTTGCATTTGTTGCCGGTGATGTTGTACTGACTTGTGATGACGTTGCATTTGTTGCCAGTAATATTTCACTGAAGTATAGTGAAGTTGCATTTGTTGCTGGTGATGTTGTACTGAGTTGTGGTGAAGTTGCATTTGTTGCTGGTGATGTTGCACTGAGTTGTGGTGAAGTTGCATATGTTACTGGTGATGCTGTACTGACTTGTGGTGAAGTTACATTTGTTGCTGGTGATGTTGCACTGATTTGTGGTGAAGTTGCATTTGTTGCTGGTGATGTTGCACTGAGTTGTGATGAAGTTGCATTTGTTGCTGGTGATGTTGTACTGACTTGTGGTGAAGTTGCATTTGTTGCTGGTGATGTTGCACTGAGTTGTGGTGAAGTTGCATTTGTTGCTGGTGATGCTGTACTGACTTGTGGTGAAGTTGCATTTGTTGCTGGTGATGTTGCACTGAGTTGTGGTGAAGTTGCATTTGTTGCTGGTGATGTTGCACTGAGTTGTGGTGAAGTTTCATATGTTGCTGGTGATGTTGTACTGAGTTGTGGTGAAGTTGCATTTGTTGCTGGTGATTTTGTACTGAGTTGTGGTGAAGTTGCATTTGTTGCTGGTGATGTTGTACTGAGTTGTGGTGAAGTTGCATTTGTTGCTGGTGATGTTACAATTGGCAGAGATGAAGTTACATGTTGTGTCAGAGATGTACTGATTGGAGTTGAGGTTGTGTTGACTGCTGTGACATAGTGAGTGAGGGTAGAGTTGTGATTATATTTAAATAACAAATAGTGTCTGAAAACAAAGAATATCTTAATCTAATATTTCACAAATGCCATAGTTAACTTTAATACTATACATTTGCAAATAATTCTTGCATACTCAGTCTTGTTAAAATAAAAGCGGTAGAGTGTATTAAAACTGGATTTTTGAACTGATGGATGGAGAAGTTGTACTGACAGATGGAGAAGTTGCAATGAGTGGAGGTGAAGTGGCACTGACTGTTGGAGTAGCTGCATCTATAGTTAGTATAGTAGCATTGAGTGGAGGTGACTTTGTATTGACTGCTGATGAGGTTGCATAATGCTGATTACAAAGATCACTCCAATCACAGTTTCTTAAGTTCAAATTTTGTCAAATTAATGCTGATATGTGGAGCATTTTGTGGAGCAGTTTTCTTTCAAATATATCAAAGTTTTATAAAAGTTTCAAATGATAGTTTAGTTTTAAACTATGATATACAGGTGGGGCTCCACAAAATTTGTTTTCCTTCTCCTTCCTCCCACATACCCCTTTGAATTCTCGCTGACAGATGAACTTTTTCAGCCAACAGAATTCAAGTTTCCGCCTTGTCTGCTGTCAGTCAACGAGCATGCAGTTTGCTCAAACCTGTAGAGGCGGGGGGCGTGTGTGCACGGGATGCTCCGTTCTTCCTGTTTACAGTCTCGTGGAGAAGTCAGAGCTAATTTCTACTGAAAAGTTATCTATTCAACGGCTACTATTCTTACACTTTTCTTCACACAGAATGCCAAGGCTTGCTAAGGATACGCGTTTATTTTGGTCAAGCATTCCATTCTGGAACGAGTGTCTCCTCGTTTACGGGTTCTGCTTCTATGCAGCTTCCCGTTCAAGAGTAACGTGTTGCATTAAGCACAGTGTGACAGTCAGGTCTCATCAGAGCATTGTACAGTGTGAGAATATGATTTGTGAGCTGTGACTGATTGAACCCTGAGATATAGTTGTACAGTTTAAGCTGGACCTAAAAGTCACGACTGAACATGTTGCAGTTTATGCCTGGCTTAGAGACCAGAGTGACACGCCATGTGAGCGCATGTAGAGGTCGGGCTATGGGGGGGAGGGTCTGTGGTACGTTGGATTCAAAAAGTGTTCTCTTGCTGAAAGCTCCACATATTAGCTGAGACCTGACACATTTTCCAACTGCAGGTTCAAATAACCAAATTATTCTTTTTGACAACATTCAAAATATATAGTCTGTGTGTGTATGTGCATGCATAGAATATATTTTCTGGATTTGAACAGATAAACTTTAATGTTTTGACTTTTTTAAACGTTGCCATTTTCATGACCAATGGTTCTTCCTTTGTAAGACAGGTGAAGATGTGCTAACTGGTGGTGAACTGACTAGTGGTGACGTTGCATTTAGTGGTGATGATGTGAAACTCTGATGGTGAAGTTTCGATTATTGGTGGTAAAGTTGCACTGAGTGGTTCTGAGGTCATGCTGACTGTGAAGTTGTGATGACTGGTGGAAAATTTCCAATTATATTGACATTGAGTTTACATTTGCAAATACATAGTTTTAAGATGAGGTTGTTACAAATTTCTGTGTAAAATGTCATATAGCTTAAATTTAATTTATTTTTATAATAAAGAAATGTTGTCAAAATTGTAATTTCAGTCTATTATTTGAATGAAATGATTGAATAGCTACCGTAACACTTGCAAAATTAGTAATAGTTTTCATGAAAATACCTGTAAAGGGAGTTGAAATCACTGGTGTTGAAACCACAGTTGTAGCTGGTGCTGCAGTTGCTACAACATCTGCAAAAAAACAAAACAAAAAAGTAATTCTGTTATTTTTGCAAAATACTTATTGTTTGCATAATTTGATGTTTTGTAAATGACTCAAAGCCTCACCTGCTGCAACAATGGAAGATGTGTTAACAGTAAGGTTTAAACTTCCACTTGTGGTAGCATTTGCCAAAGTTTCAATCACTGAGCTGGTATTTGGTAGTGTTGTCACATTATTAAAAACCAACTCAGCATTAGTCTGTATGGATCCCGGGCTGCAATGAAAACATTGATTATTTTTTATGGTTTTGGTTTTACAGTTGGAGCCACTGTTAAACTAATAATCTGCAAGCTAAAAGTACCAGTTTTAAAAATAGCAGTTTTCTTATAACATGATAAACAGTAAAGCAGCAGACAATAAATAATCAAATGAAAATTTGTACAGTAGCAGACAATCATAAAAAAGCATTTTAAAAATGAAATGTTGAATACATACCTGAATCCAAGGATGACTGTATGACTAAATCTTTCCCCAAATTCTTCTCTGTAGAGTTTGTCAAGCTGTAAGGAATTTTATGAAAAGAAAAATGAATTTGTTGAATGAATTTCACATGCATGAATAATATTATGCATCTACTGTTCTTTTTGCTTTTTTTGCACATTTATTTATATTTCAAAACACTATCTCATTTAGTTAAAGCAGCACTTTTGTTCCTCAAAAAAGTCATATTTAGAAATATCAGTCATAGAAAATCTGTCATATAAAAAAATGTTAACATGTTCATGTCAAGCATATGTCTCAAATACCATTTTTGTACTATGGAAAGGAAAAAAGTTATTTCAAGCATTGTAAGTTGACTATCTAATGTCATAAACTTTATGAATATTTTTTGACAGAAATTGTGTCTTTTCAATCTTTACTTAAACATTTCATGGATTCTCTAAGTAACAACTTTGTCAAAAAAAAAAGAACAAACATAGAAACTGAAAGAAATATAACATACCGCTGTGGCTACTTTTGTCCTTAATGTTATAAACTCTGTAGACTGTTGATTATAAAGTGCTGGTACGAAGACTTCCACCAACTTAAATTGTAATATGATTATAGGCTCTGGTTTTACAGTTGTAGTTGTGGTTGTAGTTGTAGGAGTTGTAGTTGTAGTTGTAGGAGTAGTTCTTGAAGTTGTAGGAGTTGTAGTTGAAGTTGTAGGAGTTGCACCTGTAACAGCAGTTGTTGAAGTTGTTATAGTATGTGGTTCTGTTGATGTTGAAGAACTACTTGTAATAGATGGATAGGCTGATGTTCCATTGACTGGAAACAAACTTAAATTGAAGTACCATAAAATAGAAAGTATATGATTTTACAACTTTTACATTACATAAACTGCATGTGAAAGTGCCTCTTTGCTGATAAAATATTACAAATTAAAGCAATAAGTTTTGTTCATTCAGTAAAAAAGGTTGACTCTGATTTAACAAGAGGCTGAATTACCTGTAGGTCGAGTGGTGATCAGTGGGTGTCCTGTACTTATACTGAGTGGATGTGAAGTAGATTTTTGTGAAGTTGGACTGATGGATGGAGAAGCTGAATGGGATGTTTGTGAAGTTGAACTGATGGATGGAGATATTCCGCTGGACTTTTGTGAAGTTGAACTGATGGATGAAGAAGTTGCACTGGATTTTTGTGAAGTTGGACTGATGGATGGAAAAGCTGAACTGGATTTTCGTGAAGTTGAACTGATGGATGAAGAAGTTGCGCTGGACTTTTGTGAAGCTGAACTGATAGATGGAGAACTTGCAATGAATATTTGTGAAGTTGAACTGATGGATGGAGAAGTTGCACTGGATTTTTGTGAAGTTGGACTGACGGATGGAAAAGCTGAACTGGATTTTCGTGAAGTTGAACTGATGGATGGTGATGTTGCGCTGGACTTTTGTGAAGCTGAACTGATAGATGGAGAACTTGCAATGGATATTTGTGAACTTGAACTGATGGATGGAGAAGTTGCACTGGATTTTTGTGAAGCTGAACTGATGGATGGAGAAGTTGCACTGGATTTTTGTGAAGCTGAACTGATGGATGGAGAAGTTGCACTGGATTTTTGTGAAGCTGAACTGATGGATGGAGAAGTTGCACTGGATTTTTGTGAAGCTGAACTGATGAATGGAGAAGATGAACTGGATGTTTGTGAAGTTGAACCGATGGATGGGGATGTTCCGCTAGACTTTTGTGAAGTTGGACTGATGGATGGAGATGTTGCACTGGATGTTTGTAAAGTTGAACTGATGGATGGAGAAGTTGTACCAACAGATGGAGAAGCTGCAATAAGTGGATGTGAAGTTGAACTGATTGATGAAGAAGTTTCAATGGGTGGAGGTGAAGTGGCATTGACTGTTGGAGAAGTTGCATTTAGTGTTAGTGAATTGCATTGAGTGGAGATGACATTGTATGGACTGCTGATGATGTTGCATAATGCTGTTTACAGAGATCACTCAAATCACATTTTCTTAAACTCAAAATTTAGAAAAAAGAAACCTGGTACATTTTCAGACTGTAGTTTAAAACAACAAAAAATCTTCTCTCTAAAAACATTCAAAATTTATATTTTGTGTGTGTGTGCGTGCCTACGTGCGTGTGTGTGTGTGTACATGTGTACATGTGTGTGCATGTATAAAATATATTCTCTGGATACAGTATTGTTTTGACAAATCATTTTCAAATAAACTTAGCCATTTTATTGACTAACAGTTCTTACTTTGTAAAAGACTTTACCATTATAACATTTAAACTTAAAACAAAGCTAAAAATATTGTTTCCAAAAGTTGTGTCAAAAAAGTATTATATAACAATTTGAGACTGACAGAAGTGACATTACCTGGTGGTGTCTGAGTGGTAACTGATTGTGGGGAGTTGATGTTGGCTGATACTGATGGTTGGATGACTGTAGGTTGGATTATTGGTGGCGCAGTAACTTTTGAAGATGGTGGTGAGGGTGAAGTTGAGGTTGGGTTGAATGGTGAGGTCTCAGTAGTCGGAAGAGGGGTTGCATTTTCTGAAAAAGAAAAAATATTTGCATATGTCTAGATATGTCTACACTTTGTTTCCCAATGGTTTCTCTTATTTTGATTTAATACCTGATGATGTTGATGATGCTGTGCTGTGTGGTTGAGTAGCAATGCTAACTGATGTTATTATTTGATTAAGAGTTGGTGAATTTGTTGGTGAGGTCATGCTGACTGGTGGTAAAGCTGCACTGACTGGAGATGAAACTGAAGTGACAGGTGGTAAAATTGCACTGATTGGTGGTGCAGTTGCACTGACTGGTGGTGAAGTTGCACTGACTGGTGGTGAAGTTGCACTGGCTGGTGATGAAACTGCAGTGACAGGTGGTAAAATTACACTGACTGATGGTGAAGTTGCAATGACTGGTGGTGAAGTTGCAGTGACTGGTGGTGAAGCGGCACTGACTGGTGGTGAAGCGGCACTGAATGGTGGTGAAGCGGCACTGACTGGTGCTGAATTTGCAGTGATTGGTGGTAAAACTGCAGTGACAGGTGGTAAAGATGCACTGACTGGTGGTGAAGCTGCACTGACTGGTGGTAAAGTTGCTGCACTGCCTGGCAGTGAAGTTGCAGTGACTGGTGGTGAAGCTGCACTGACTGGTGGTAAAGTTGCTGCACTGCCTGGCAGTGAAGTTGCAGTGACTGGTGGTGAAGTTGCAGTGATTGGTGGTAAAACTGCAGTGACATGTGGTAAAGATGCACTGACTGGTGGTGAAGCTGCAATGATTGGTGGTGAAGTTGTTGTGACTGGTGGTGAAGCTGCAGTGAGAGGTAGTGAAGTTGCACTGCCTGGTGGTGAGGCTGCACTGACTGGTGGTGAAGTTGCACTGACTGGAGGTGAAGTTGCACTGACTGGTGGTGAGGCTGCACTGACTGGTGGTGAGGCTGCACTGACTGGTGGTGAAGTTGCACTGACTGGCGGTGAAGTTGCAGTGACTGGTGGTGAAGATGCACTGACTGGTGGTGAAGC
This sequence comes from Callopanchax toddi, assembly GCA_006937965.1. Lineage (NCBI taxonomy): Eukaryota > Metazoa > Chordata > Actinopteri > Cyprinodontiformes > Nothobranchiidae > Callopanchax > Callopanchax toddi. Next base: position 136,715 of record SSNR01000117.1, read on the forward strand.
TGCAGTGACTGGTGGTGAAGATGCACTGACTGGTGGTGAAGCTGCAGTGACTGGTGGTGAAGTTGCAGTGACTGGTGGTGAAGCTGCAGTGAGAGGTAGTGAAGTTGCACTGACTGGTGGTGAAGCTGCACTGAGTGGTGGTGAAGATGCACTGACTGGTGGTGAAGTTGCACTGACTGGTGGTGAAGTTGCACTGACTGGTGGTGAGGCTGCACTGACTGGTGGTGAAGTTGTTGTGACTGGTGGTGAAGCTGCAGTGATAGGTAGTGAAGTTGCACTGACTGGTGGTGAGGCTGCACTGACTGGTGGTGAAGTTGCACTGACTGGAGGTGAAGTTGCACTGACTGGTGGTGAGGCTGCACTGACTGGTGGTGAGGCTGCACTGACTGGTGGTGAAGCTGCACTGACTGGAGGTGAAGTTGCACTGACTGGTGGTGAGGCTGCACTGACTGGTGGTGAAGTTGTTGTGACTGGTGGTGAAGCTGCAGTGATAGGTAGTGAAGTTGCACTGACTGGTGGTGAGGCTGCACTGACTGGTGGTGAAGCTGCACTGACTGGTGGTGAAGATGCACTGACTGGTGGTGAAGCTGCACTGACTGGTGGTGAGGCTGCACTGACTGGTGGTGAAGTTGCACTGACTGGTGGTGAGGCTGCACTGACTGGTGGTGAAGCTGCACTGACTGGAGGTGAAGTTGCACTGACTGG
>SSNR01000117.1:137905-165509 GCA_006937965.1 Callopanchax toddi
TGTCATATAACTTTAATTTGGTTTATCCATCCATCCATCCATTTTCTGCAGCCGCTTATTCCTCCACAGAGGGTCGCGGGGCAGCTGGTGCCTATCTCCAGCGGTCAAGGGGCGAGAGGCGGGGGACACCCTGGACAGGTCGCCAGTCCATCGCAGGGCCACACAGAGACGAACGAGACAAACAACCACACACCCACTCACACCTAAGGACAATTTACCAGCCCAATTAGCCTGACAGTCATGTCTTTGGACTGTGGGAGGAAACCGGAGCACCCGGAGGAAACCCACGCATGCATGGGGAGAACATGCAAACTCCACGCAGAGAGGCCGCAGAGCCGGGACGCGAACCCACGACCTCCTTGCTGCGAGGCAACAGTGCTAACCAGCTGCGCCACCATGCAGCATAGTAAAACATTTTCTGTCAAAATTGTGATTTCAATCTACTATTTGAATGAAATGAGTGTATAGCTATCATAACACCTAAAAAAGTTGTAGTTTTCATGAAAATACCTGTAAAGGGAGTTGAATTCACTGGTGTTGAAACCACAGTTGTAGCTGGTGCTGCAGTCGCTTGAACAACTGCAAACAAAGGAAACAAGTAATTCTGTTATTTTTGCAAAATATTAATTGTTTGCATATTCTGCCATTTCATAAATGACTCAAAGTCTCACCTTCTACAACAATGGAAGATGTGTTAACAGTAAGGTTTAAACTTCCACTTGTGGTAGCATTCGCCAAAGTATCAGCCACAGAACTGGTATTTGGTAGTGTCGTCACGTTATTGAAAATCAGTACAACGTCAGTCTGGATGGATCCTTGGCTGCAATGGGAAAAAGTATTTGCTTTTGTTTTTTGTTTATAATAAAAGCCACTGCAAATTTTTTCAATCTGCAATCTAAAAGTGCCACTATTCACATTTTAACTGTTTTCCTATAATGAGACAGACAATAAATTATCAAAGGACAATGTGTACAGTAGCAGACAAATGTAAAAAACTTTTTTTTAAATAAAATTACAAGAAATGCTGAATATATACCTGAATCCAGTGACGACTGTATGATTAAACTCATCCCCATATTCAACTTTATAGACTTTGTTAAGCTGTAATAAATGTGATGAAAAGAAAAATGAATTTGTTAGAAGAATTTCACTTGTGTAATCAATATTATGCATCTACTGTTCTTTTTACTTATTTTTTGGGACACTTATTCCTATTTCAAAATACTTATTATTACTGTTACTATTATCTTACTTAGCAGCACTTTTGTTCCTCAAAAATGTCACATTTTTATTTAGAAATATCTGTCATCTATAAGCTGTCATCTTTAAAAACAGTAACTTGTCCATGTCAAGGATTTGTCTCACATTTATATTTTTCTCTGGAAATGAAAAACTTGAGTTATTACAAGCATTGTTAAGTTGACTATTGTCAATAAATAGCTGGAAATATTTTTTGAAGGAACAATCATCTTTTCTTTCTTTTTTTCCACTTAAACATTTTATGGATTATCTAAGTAATAACTGTGTTTAAAAAAACAAAAACAAAATAAAAACAAAGAAATAAAGCATACCTCTGTGGTTACTTGTATCTCTAGTGATTTAAACTCTGGAGTGGATTTGTTTAAAAGTGCTGGTTGAAAGACTTCATTCAGCTTAAATTTTAAACTGACTATAGGTTCTGGTTTTACAGTTGTAGTTGAGGTTGTAGTTGTAGTTGTAGGAGTTGTAGTTGATGTAGAAGTCGTAGTTGATGTTGTAGGAGTTGTAGTTGAAGGAGTTGTAGCTAAAGTTGTAGGAGTTGTAACAGTATAAGTTATAGTTGAATTTGTAGGAGTTGTAGTTGATGTTGGAGGAATTGTATTTGTAGGAGTTGTAATTGTAGAAGTTGAAGGAGCTGTAGTTGAATTTGTAGGAGTTGTAGTTGATGTAGAAGTCGTAGTTGATGTTGTAGGAGTTGTAGTTGAAGGAGTTGTAACAGTATAAGTTATAGTTGAATTTGTAGGAGTTGTAGTTGATGTTGGAGGGATTGTATTTGTAGGAGTTGTAATTGTAGAAGTTGAAGGAGGTGTAGTTGAATTTGTAGGAGTTGTAGTTGTAGAAGTAGGAGTTGTAGCTGACGCAGGATTTGTAGGAGTTGTAATTGTGGGTGCTGTTGATACTTCAGTTGCAAGTGAAGCGATTGCAATCCCTACAAATGAATCAAATTTTACAATATATCTTTTTAGTATGTACAAAGTGATGGTAAGCATTCTGCTACACACTATGGTAGATACAAGTATTTAAATGTGTAATCTTGCTCAAACAATTTAATTTGTTAACAGATGATAAACAAAAAAATGGCTGTGGTATAATAACAATGACAAACGTTAGTATATTACCTGAAGTGTCTGGTTGTGGAGAAGTTATCTCGACTGGTGGCAAAGACTTTGTAGAAGCTGATGAGGGTAGCTCTGTCACTGTGGGTTCAGTTGGTTTGACTGGTGAGACTGATGATAAGGATATATTTTGTACAAAGAAAATAAATATTTTACACACACACACACACTTACAGTATTTGCTATATTATGCTGACGATAAATGTAAATTCTTCAAGACCCAGCTCTTCAGAGAGCATCTTCTAAACCAGCAGCACTTACCCTGCACCTCCCTTCCCCTTGGCTACTGTACTCTTTGTATGTACGTCACTCTATGCTTGTATTTTTTACCCTCACTGCCACCCCGTCACCTCTGGGACTGACTATAGTGTTTTTCTCTCTAAGCTGTTTGTTGTTAGCCTCAATGGTAAGTTCTTGGTTCCATCATCATTTGTAAGTCACTTTAGATAAAAGTGTCTGCCAAATACATAAACATGAACATAAATGTACTAACTGTTGGTGAAGCTGCACTAACTGGTAGGGAATTTGAACTGAATGAAGGGGAAATCATGTTCATTGTTAATGAAGTGTTTACGGTGTCTTGACTTTTTCGGGTAAAGTCAACTGGTAGTGGAGATCATTTTAATTTGGACATCGATTAAAAATGTTTGTTTTTTCTATAAATGTCATTTTACAAAGTCCCATAATGCAAATATCTGCATTATTTCAAATAAAAAGAATTATAGTCCAATGTTTTTCGAGTGAAGTTGCACTAAATTATGTAAAAATATACTCAGTGTTAGTGAGGTTGCATTGACAGGTGGTCAGATTAATGAAAGCAAAGAAAAATATATTGTTGCCTTGAAAATATTACAATATTACCGGTATTACTGTTTTACTGTGGAACAGGTGTAGCGCTGGCAAAGCGTTACTATCTCTGATTTCTGACATCTGGTTCACCACCACAATAACTCATCTTTTTCCTAATAACTTGGATTAAAATGACTCTTTTATTATGTTGTAACCTGAATCAACATTCCTCCAGGGTCACGGTCGTATCGGAAGATTTCACCGGACTTTAATAATAATAATAAAGACTCTTGGTGTCTCTTCTAAAATGACACTTTAATCTGTTACAGAAATGTCTTAATGTGATTAATTCATTTTCTTCCAGTATTCATGAATGTTGATGTTGCATCAGTATTATTTTATGATTTCTACTTTTGCTAAAAGGTTAAAACATATTAGTAATCCATTAAACTTCCTGGGTTTCTAATGACGAGAACCACGTGACTTGGTAACTCTTTCCCCATTGGGCCACGCGTCAAAAGTGCCCTCTGTCAGCTTCCGGCCTGGAAGCTACCGAGAGTTCTCGTCAACCCCTCGACGAGAGAACACGGCCTCCGTTTTCCTCCGCTACACGGAAGGCCTCGGGTGCCGACCGAGCTCGTGAGTAGCCAGCCTCACCGGTCGAGAACATTGCTCCGGCTAAGAAGCCAGACACCATCTGTCTGCTTCTTTCCACCTGCCATGGGAAAGCCGGGTAGCCTCTGCACCAGCCGATCATGGACCAGCTAGACCGACTCGACAGACTCCTCCGTGCCTGCGGTAACGTCACGTCACCGGAGATAACTCTGAGGTTCGTCAGATCAACGATCACACCGACGAACCTACACCTCCACCTCACGCCGAGGCGATCTGGAGCGGTTCAGCAGGTACCAACCCGACCTGGTAAAACCGAGGCTATTGATAAATAACACTCGATCCAGTTAGCTCAGCTCCCCTCCTTTCTAGCCGAGATCCCTAGATAATAACATATCACGGGCTCTCGTCATTAACTCTCAGCTTAATAACATCAGAAGAATCTCTTAAGATGCAACTACCTACCTCACATCTGTCTGTTTATCCAATCTGTTTTCTTTAATAAAATAACTGAAGTCTAAGTCAGCTTCTGGGTTATACCTTTCAAATATACGTGCGTAGGTCTCCCTTTGAATCAAAGAGAATCTAGAATGCCTGCATAACCATCAGTTGAGTGAAGGTAGCTAACAGTGCTTAGCATAAAACCGACAAAACTTTGCTGATAACCTTGTAGAAGTGTGTCCGTACTATAACGATAAAATCAGGTTATATTACGCTACACAGGTATATTGCCTTCATTTGCATGTCACTTCATAAACATGACAAAATTGCAATTTCAAACCAATATTTGACTGATAACTAGATGATTAGAACCATTTGAACTAGGATTAACAGTTTCACCAAATACAAGTGGTGAAGTCACGTTGAGTCATGTTACCTGGAGGTGAGCTTGGGCTGAGCGGTGGTGTTGTCTCAGTTCCTGATGATGATGGAGAGTTGATTGGTGGTTGGGTCAGGTGGAGTGGTAGTGAAGTGGGGTTAACTAGTGATGAGGTTGCATGTATAGATATTAGGGTTGACTTGACTGTTGGTGATTTATTATTAAATTATATTTAATATATGTTCACAAACTATGATGTGGAATGAACTGCTGTTAAAATATAAACAATGGTAGAAACATCCTAAGAAATATGGTCTACATAAATTTAGAAATAAAAACAACAGTTAATCAAAACGATGTAGCAAACATTTTGAGTCTTGGTACAATAGAAGAAAAAATATATAGTTATTTTAACTTTGGTAGAAGATTGATTACCTGGCAGTGTGAAGGCTGATGATGGTGAACTCAAGTGTTGTGTTAGCGAGGTCACGGCAACTTGAGTTGGGGTTGGACTGACTTCTGGTGAGGTCGTCTGTGAGGGTGAAGTCACACTGGCTGCTTCTGAGGTTGTACCAACTGAAAGTACAACATTCAGAACAACAAAAAAGAACATATGGGTTACATATTTGTTTATATTTATTCCTTAGTTTATCTTTATTAAAGTTAGCCTTACAAGCTGGTAATGATATCAAATGCTATGATCATTCCTTTGTTGACTTTTTATTGAGTTCTTCCAGAGGCTGAGGGTATGATTAGTGCAAGGTAATACTGCTAAATGCAACAACTTACATGAAACCCTCTAAGTGTTGCTGATGCAATACAAACACAGCTGTTTACTCAAATAGATTTCATTGCTAACGACACTGTGCCATTTTAGAATAATGAGACGTGGTAATATCAAGTTGGTTTGAGGTGAGGTTATAGCTAAAGGATGGGTGATATCACACTATCAAAATGTGTTAGGTGTGGTGGTTGCATCCGGTGGGATGATGAGAAACTGTAGTGATGTTTTGAGTGTGGCAGCAGTTTGATTACCAGGCAATGTGGTAGCTGATGAGCCAAAGCTGACTGATGGTGGACTCAAGTTTTCTGTCAGGGTAACTTGATGTGAAGTTGGGCTCACTATTGGTGAGGTCGTCTGTGAGGGTAAAGTCACGTTGGCTGCTTCTGAGGTTGTATCACCTTAAATATTAAAGTTCATGAGTAGTTTTTCTTGACCATATTTTGAAAGGCTCAGGTATACAAGCTGATAATGATTAGGGTTGCATTTTAAAGTTTTTGCTTTTATTTAGTCATACATTAGTAAGCATATAGATTATTGAAAGATCAAAGTTCAGTTACCTGGCAATGAAGATGATGTGTCTGGTGACCCAGCAAAAGGTGAACTCGAGTTAACCAATTGAGAAGTTATTGTCTCCTGCGTTGAGGCAGTGTTCTGTACTGGTGAGGTTGGTGGGACAGAAGAGGAGGCTACATTTTCTGTTGAGAATAGGTTTAGTTGAGTTAAGGCCAAATTCTTTGTTAAATTTTTATCAATAGCCAACAGGTTTGTATAAAATTCATTAAGCCTGCTATGATATTTTGACTGGCAGAATTTAGATTAACCAGAAAGTGAACTTGTGTTGATACCTGTTGTAAAGGTTTCAGCAGATGGTGTCACATTTTTATTTAATGATGGTGAGGTTTCATTGGTCAGTGTAGATGATAGGTCAGCTGTTGATGGGGTTGTGACATCTGAAAAGACAGGTTAAACAATAGATCAGGAGTACTCATACACATATCTTAAAGGGCCACAAAGCAAAAATAAAAAAGCAAAAAAGCACAAAGATCAAGTTATTGATTCATACACATTATCATAGGTATACTGTAGGTAGATCTTACAATGCCAATATAGATTTGATATGGTTGGCTGGGTTGTTTTTCTAAAGTCTTCTAATGAGGTCATAGCAACATTCTTGCAATAAAATCTGAATTGTTCACTGGTCATATCACTTTAATTGATGGCCAATAAATTTGTTTTGACTTGATTTACAGCTGTAGATAGCTGGCTGGAGCTGGGCTGGCATTGTGTTAATCTTTGACACAGCAGTGTTGGCTGATATTAAAGTTATGTTGTCTGTCTTGTTGTGACACTATGTTATATGGTGGTGATGTTGTGTCAACAGACTCCAAAACTGTGCTGACTGGTGATATAGTTGTGTTGACCAGTGAATTTGCATGGTTTGGTAGGGATGTGCTGTTATCTGGTGTGTCAGCTGGTTTTGATACTCTGTTGACATATGTAGTTCTGTCAACTGATTCTGTCAATATTCTATTCAGTGATAAATTTGTGGTGTCAGGTTTTGACACTGGTTTGGTTGATTTTAACGCTGTGCTGACTGCTGAGGAAGTTCTGTCAGCTGGTTTTTTGACTGTGTTACCTGCAACTGAAGTTGTGTCCACTGGTTCTGACATTGTGTTGTCTGATATAGTTGTTTCCAATGGTTCTGACATTGTGGTGGCTGAGTTAGTTGATTCCACTGGTTCTGATGCTGTGTTGGCTGTGTTCGTGGTTTCCACTGGTTCTGACATTGTGGTGTCTGATATAGTTGTTTCCATAGTTGTTTCCAGTGGTTCTGATGCTGTGATGGCTGTGTTAGTCGTGTCCACTGGTTCTGACATTGTGTTGTCTGATATAGTTGTGTCTACTGGTTCTGATGCTGTGATGGCTGTGTTAGTCGTGTCCACTGGTTCTGACATTGTGTTGTCTGATATAGTTGTGTCTACTGGTTCTGATGCTGTGATGGCTGTGTTAGTCGTGTCCACTGGTTCTGACATTGTGTTGTCTGATATAGTTGTGTCTACTGGTTCTGATGCTGTGATGGCTGTGTTAGTCGTGTCCACTGGTTCTGACATTGTGTTGTCTGATATAGTTGTGTCTACTGGTTCTGATGCTGTGATGGCTGTGTTAGTCGTGTCCACTGGTTCTGACATTGTGTTGTCTGATATAGTTGTGTCTACTGGTTCTGATGCTGTGATGGCTGTGTTAGTCGTGTCCACTGGTTCTGACATTGTGTTGTCTGATATAGTTGTGTCTACTGGTTCTGATGCTGTGATGGCTGTGTTAGTCGTGTCCACTGGTTCTGATATTGTGTTGTCTGATATAGTTGTTTCCAATGGTTCTGACATTGTGGTGGCTGAGTTAGTTGATTCCACTGGTTCTGATGCTGTGTTGGCTGTGTTCATGGTTTCCACAGGTTCTGACATTGTGGTGTCTGATATAGTTGTTTCCATAGTTGTTTCCACTGGTTCTGATTTTGTGTTGGCTGTGTTAGTTGTTTCCACTGGTTCTGACATTGTGTTGTCTGATATAGTTGTGTCTACTGGTTCTGATGCTGTGATGGCTGTGTTAGTTGTGTCTACTGGTTCTGATGCTGTGATGGCTGTGTTAGTTGTGTCTACTGGTTCTGATGCTGTGATGGCTGTATTAGTTGTGTCTACTGGTTCTGATGCTGTGATGGCTGTGTTAGTTGTGTCCACTGGTTCTGACATCGTGTTGTCTGATATAGTTGTTTCCACTGGTTCTGATGCTGTGATGGCTGTGTTAGTTGTGTCCACTGGTTCTGACATCGTGTTGTCTGATATAGTTGTTTCCACTGGTTCTGATGCTGTGATGGCTGTGTTAGTTGTGTCCACTGGTTCTGATATAGTTGTTTCCACTGGTTCTGATGCTGTGATGGCTGTGTTAGTTGTTTCCACTGGTTCTGATTTTGTGTTGGCTGTGTTAGTTGTTTCCACTGGTTCTGACATCGTGTTGTCTGATATAGTTGTGACTACTGGTTCTGATGCTGTGATGGCTGTGTTAGTTGTTTCCACTGGTTCTGACATCGTGTTGTCTGATATAGTTGTGTCTACTGGTTCTGATGCTGTGATGGCTGTGTTAGTTGTGTCTACTGGTTCTGACATCGTGTTGTCTGATATAGTTGTGTCTACTGGTTCTGATGCTGTGATGGCTGTGTTATTTGTGTCTACTGGTTCTGACATCGTGTTGTCTGATATAGTTGTGTCTACTGGTTCTGATGCTGTGATGGCTGTGTTAGTTGTGTCTACTGGTTCTGATGCTGTGATGGCTGTGTTAGTTGTTTCCACTGGTTCTGACATCGTGTTGTCTGATATAGTTGTGTCTACTGGTTCTGATGCTGTGATGGCTGTGTTAGTTGTGTCTACTGGTTCTGATGCTGTGTTAGTTGTTTCCACTGGTTCTGACATCGTGTTGTCTGATATAGTTGTGTCTACTGGTTCTGATGCTGTGATGGCTGTGTTAGTTGTGTCTACTGGTTCTGATGCTGTGATGGCTGTGTTAGTTGTGTCTACTGGTTCTGATGCTGTGATGGCTGTGTTAGTTGTGTCTACTGGTTCTGGCATTGTGTTGTCTAATATAGTTGTGTCTACTGGTTCTGATGCTGTGATGGCTGTGTTAGTCGTGTCCACTGGTTCTGACATTGTGTTGTCTGATATAGTTGTGTCTACTGGTTCTGGCATTGTGTTGTCTAATATAGTTGTGTCTACTGGTTCTGATGCTGTGATGGCTGTGTTAGTCGTGTCCACTGGTTCTGACATTGTGTTGTCTGATATAGTCGTGTCCACTGGTTCTGACATTGTGTTGTCTGATATAGTTGTGTCTACTGGTTCTGATGCTGTGATGGCTGAGTTAGTTGTGTCCACTGGTTCTGACATTGTGCTGGCTGATAAACTTGTGTCCACTGGTTCTGACATTGCGCTGACTGATAAAGTTGTGTCCACTGGTTCTGATGCTGTGATGGCTGTGTTAGTTGTGTCCACTGGTTCTGACATTGCGCTGACTGATAAAGTTGTGTCCACTGGTTCTGATGCTGTGATGGCTGTGTTAGTTGTGTCCACTGGTTCTGACATTGTGTTGTCTGATATAGTTGTGTCCACTGGTTCTGATGCTGTGATGGCTGTGTTAGTTGTGTCCACTGGTTCTGACATTGCGCTGACTGATAAAGTTGTGTCCACTGGTTCTGATGCTGTGATGGCTGTGTTAGTTGTGTCCACTGGTTCTGACATTGCGCTGACTGATAAAGTTGTGTCCACTGGTTCTGACATTGTGCTGGCTGAGTTAGTTGTGTCCACTGGTTCTGACATTGCGCTGACTGATAAAGTTGTGTCCACTGGTTCAAACATTGTGTTGGCTGATATTGTTGTGCCCACTGGTTCTGCTGCTGTGCTGGCTGGGGATATATTCGTGTCCACTGGTTCTGACATTGCATTGGCTGGTCTTGCTGTTTCAGATGATTCTGACACTGTGCTTGCTGGCGTCGGGTCTGTGGTGACAAGTGATTCTGTGTTGTCTAATTGGACTGTGTTGTTGAGTTGTGATGAAGTTGTTTCAGCCAGTTTTGACAATGGTAGAGATGTGATGCTGGCAGGGGATAAAGCCGTGTCAGCTGATGCTGTGTTGTCTGTTGATAAACTGGGGTCAACTGGTAGAAATGTGGAACATTGACAAAACTTTTAGTTACAGAGAGAGGTTGACTTCCTATCCAGCATTGTTTTAGATTTTGACTGTAAATGATCTTTAAATCCATACACTTTAGTATTCTCCAGGGAAGATGAGGTGGGAAGTCATATCATCGTGTCTGCTGTATAATCCTAAGTTGCTTGAATTTTTTTCTGAAAAATGCCTTCTTAATGAATCCATTTAAGCAGAGTGGTTAATAAAGTGGACAGGTCTTGTATATGTGGATGTTGATGCATACATGCACTTGACCACCCTGCCCTCTTGTGTGTCACTCCGTACATTGCCACTTTCTGGATATGTACTAAATGCCAATAATATTCCCTCAATTCAATAATTATAACCTTGTAAGATATTAATAGTATTGATTTGTCAAATAGACATTTCAATGTTAAAACACATGTTGTCCACCTGAGGAGAAATGTGACAAACATAAGATACAAAATGTCGGGAAGTACGAAACTATCCAGACTCACACCTACATTTTCAACAAATTTCTTTTTCTATACCTGGCCTCTGTTAGGATAGGTTACACTGTCACATTAATCAGTTTGTTAAACAGAATGGGGGGGAAAGGCATTTGACTGGGATTTTCATATTAATGTGGCATATTATTTCTTTTAAATCAATTATTAGCAGTCTAATCTAGTGTAAGTATACTTAAAAATGTACCCTGGTCTAGATGGTCACAGCTTAGATCAGTTATTGTTTTCTAAACTTCACTTCATTTTGTATCTAAAGAAAACACGGACTACCGTATATGTTAATTAAGTTATCATTTGTTTGGCTAAATTACTAACTTCATGTTATTTGCAGTTTCAGACCAATCAAGAAAAATTTAAAACTTACTTCAGTCATATCCTCCACAATTCCATTGTACCATAAATTACAACAATAAAGGCTACTGTATAGTATTTTCTTATAGTGATATTGAAATTACTGCCAAAACAATCCTGATACTAATCCTCATTGATTCAAAAACCAAAATCATGCTTCCTTTTTGTGTATTAGGCTACCTGTAGTATTGCTCTGAGCACACGTTGTTCCAACTAGTCCTGTAGAAAAGAAAAAAGTGATGATTTCATGAGATTACTATATGACTTTACTTTTGCTGTCACACACTCAAGCACATATATATGATAGCATAATTATGCTCTAGGTACTGTTACCTGTCAACAGGAGAAGAAATATGTGAGGTTCCATCCTCTGAGAATCTGCTTTCTGCAAAAAAAAAAAAAATCTCAGAATTAATAACCCCTGAATATATTCTCTCTTACAGAACAAAGGTACACTTTCTTGCTATTCTAATACAATGTGCTCTCTAAAAAAGTATGCTAACCAGAGAAATATCAAAGTAAAACACAAGATTTGTAGCACATAGCACCTAAGCTAATTTAATTTCATGTCATTGTCAGGTTTGGTTTTAAACAGAATAAAACTGAAATACCCTATATTGACCTGAATATAAGGTTTTGTTCAGTGAAAACAATGTGAAAATGTGGGGTGTCATAATCAGGGTCTAGTTGTTTTGGGTCATTACACGACTACAACAGTAGAGGGCGCCAGCGTTTTGTAAAAAGCAAAGCTGACGCCTACTGGAGCAGACTGGATTAAAAGTGCTGTGGGGCATGAACAGACAACTGAGGCAGAGTTATGATGCTAATTTTAAGATGATGGTGGTCAATGCAGCAGACAGCTGTCAGACAGCCAGGAAATATATGGAGTGTAATGTCAGACTACGGTGCATCATGGCCATGGAAGGGCCATGACATTCTGTGGGAGGAGACGGGAGGTTTGTGTGAGCACAGCGGATCAGAGGACTCTGTGAGTTAAAGACTCGTGCAGACTTTTGATTTGACATGTCATGAGCAAAGTTCTGACAGTTTGTGCAACAATGGTATTTTTTCGCTCAATTTTTGTTAAATATCACTAGTGTCTTTCCTGACAGAACCCACATGCTAGAATACGCATTACAGATCTACTGATAAAGCCGTACGCTCCAACCCGAGCTCTCAGGTCCACAGACCAGAATCTCCTAACAGTTCCAAGGACCAGATTTAAAAGACGAGGTGATCGCTCCTTCCAGTCTGTTGCACCTCGACTTTGGAATGACCTTCCTTTAGTTTTACGCTGGACTCCTTTAAAAAGCAGTTGAAGACCCAATTATTCAAAACTGCTTTTAAATAACTAATTTTGTGTTCTCTTGTTGTTGTTTAATGATTTTGATTTATAATGATATTTTGTTTGTTTTATTGATTTTATTTGTTTTATCATGTTTGATTCTGTTTTCTGTGAAGCACTTTGTAATTTTTTCTGTGAAAGGTGCTATATAAATAAACTTTACTTATTTACTTACTTACTTACTTACTATGGGAATGCATTAATAGGCAAATATTAAAGGTCTGTAATTAAGGTGTTATTGAAATTACTTTATCAAAATTTAAATAAAAATCATTTCTTCAAAAAGTGAATTTAGTTTTTTTTTTCTGAAGATTAATCTTGGAAAGGGGGTTGTCTTATAATCGGGGTCGTCCTATATTTGGGTCAATACGTGTTATATACACCTTTGACAGATGTAATTAATACAACAATTCAGATGTGGCAAAGAACTGAATTAATAACTCTGGTTGTTCCTCGTATTGTCGCCTTCACTGGCTCACTCTATAATTAACTCAGTAAACTTTAACAAAGGAGATTTGCAACACACTAACACTTTGGTTGAGAAAGATGCTCTCATCTGGGCATGCCAACATTCCAGTGAGACGAGTTTGGGAAACTTTTACCCAGTATGACAAAGCAGTCTCACATCTACAGTTGCCATTCAAGATTCCTGCCAAAGGTGTATCTACTTTTTGTAAGACAAAGAATTTGGCATATCATTTTTTACATTCTCAAAATCTAATCATACCAAGAAAGCATACTGTGTTTAAACAATGCTTTTCAATGCAAATATCTGCACTATTACTCTTAGATATAATCATAAAGGGGACTCATAAAAAGCCATATACAATTCACAATTCAATTAGATGGCAGTGAAATAAATATGAAAAATCAGTTATTGTTCCTTTAGTAAATGTGTTGCTATTATTAAAAATTGAACTAGATTTGCATAGGATGTGTCTAAATTCTGATGCAGCACAGAACTGTCAAATGCTTCAGCTACAGATACAGGATAATCTGATGCCAAATATATTTTTTTAATAATTTGTTCCCCATTGCATCTTTATGCTTGTATTTCACACATTGTCTCTAATCATAGTTGACAACTAAAGCAATTATCTGTATAACTGACATTGTAAAAATTCACAAATGACACAACAGCCTTCTACAGTCACACCCAGACAACAAGAGCAATGAAAAACTGATGACTTAATTATAAGCTTAATAACCTTTAGTAAAATAAATTTTGTTTTCATTGCTTTTTAACTTTTAACTACAACGAAACAATAAAAAATTGCATAAATTAGATTAAATAAAAAGTAAAAATTAAAATATAAATCCAACATTGCAAGAATTACAATTTCAAATATTCAGATTTTGCAAATAATTAAAACAGCTAAAAGAAGACAGCATTTCAAAAGTTAAAATGTGAAGCAGCACAGAAACAAGGCAACAATTGTAATTCCTTAACAGTAACCACAGAAACTTTTCAACTTAAGAATATTGAGAAAAATACCCAAATACTTACATAAAATACAACTTCTCATTGCTATATCATATTCTCATAACATACCACATGTTGTAAACAGCACTGTAAATAAAATGTACTTTTTTACCTCTGTGTCGTCCAACTATGCAGCAAATTTCTTGTTCACAAAAATATTATACAAGAAGGTAACAGACACCTTTACACCTCGAGCCAGAGGATGGAAGTGAAGCCTTATCAGGGAGTAAAGATTTTTAAGAGGCAGGATCTTTTTAAAACCTCTGGCATAACTAGCTGAACTTGTTTCTTTTCATCACTTGTGATGCTGGAGACTATGCGGATGAGGACTCAGGGGTGGGGGTGGGGGGGGGGATGTTCAGATTGACGTAGGTTAAAAAAAAAAAAACCATGACAACGTGGTGACTAAAGTAATCAGCATCTTAGCAATTTAAAAGGTTAAACCACACTTTAAATTTGTCAGATGTATTAAACAGCATTAATTATGCGTGTGGTAATGATCAGAGCTCAAAAACAATTCCAATACCAATGAAACATCAAACAACGTAAAAGTGTTGTGCTTGATTTGATCACCCAGTCGAAAATAAGACATATTGGCAGACTGGTGGTTCCCAAACATTTTGGCTTCTGACTCACAAAAAAACAGTGGCAGAGAGTTGTGACCCTCTGCCACAGGGGGTCCTGGGATGTTCTAGAGAACGTCCCAGGAACCCCATTTGTTGTTTCAAGATCCACAGTGGAGGCCCAACCCCAACTTTGGGAACCACTGGTTTAGACTATCACCTGCTAACTGAAGACAAAAATCAGGGTAAGGTTAACAAATAGCCAGAAACTCAAATAGGCTGCAGTAGTAAACACCTGCTAAACCAACTCAAGGGAGTAACAAATACTTTTTTGAATACTATGGGTGCATTAATAAATAAAACGTTTTAATTAGCTACTTTGAATTTTAATTACAAGCTGATTATGGTCTACCGCAAACTATGACACTATTTATTGTCTGTGAGTCTGTTTTACCATCAGAATTCATTTCAGTTGTAACTGGTTAAGTTTCAAAATCAGGTAAACTTTAATTAACTTGTGAAATAGCTACATCTATGTAGGACCACATGTTTCTGACACTGATGTCTTTATAGCTCATTACATAAGTAGAGAAATGTAAACACTTCTAATTTTAGACAAACCATAAGCTTACTTTGAAACTGCGGAAGAGCAGTCTCAATACACCTTCATTCCTGCCGTGACGCAAAAGATTACAGTACAGTAAATGTTTGTTTTTTGAAGACGTAGACTGATTTTAATGTCGTCAATGGCGGTGATTCTGAGCTGTCTTTTTCTTATACATTTTTCTGACTTTTTCAAAAAGCATGAAGCATGTTGTTTCCATATTGCAGAGGCTTATCTTTTGCATGAACCTAAATGAAGTTGATGCATTTCCTATAAATATCTTTAAGAGATTTTCTACATTTTTCTATAGATCCTATTGCTTGACTGATGCCCTAAATAGGAAGTTTGATGTTTAAAAGGATAGATTGGTTCCTGAATCAATCTTTACTTAAGAATGCAATACAAATATTTTAAATCCTAAATAAATATAGAAAATGACTTAAAATGACTTATACATGCATGTGGAAACACTGTCTATCGCTAAATGTTTGAATAGCTTTTCAAAGTCAATGTGAGATACATTTAGTTCTGAATACCAGTCAAAATGGTTGTTGACTCTTTGCTGTAAGCCTGACAGGTCAGGAGACTTTATCAAAAGAACGCTGGAATTATAATGTACTACGTATTTCACCTCTTTTCCTTTCCCCTCTTAATTTCTCAAATAAAATCAGTGCAAATATTTTTTTAAATTTACTTTTTAATGTTAGCAACAGGAAATATGGGAACTCTGTGCGTAAGTCCAGAGTCATTGCCTTAAAGAAGTATTTGTACACAGATTAAATAGGTATTAATATTATTATACATGTGACACATGGGCATTTTAAAGTACTTTAATACCTGTAAGTATTTACATTTTAATAAATTTTTGCCCATACATTCCCATCCATTGAAACAAGCTATTTAAAGTATTTGTGCAAGAGACAACAAGTTTAGAAATTAAATAAACAACATATGAACTTAAGGCGGCACAATTTTAGCAGAAGCAACAGTGTACTATTAAAGTACTTGGGAATATTTTGACAAAGACAAATGTATATAGCCACATATTCCATAACCATTTAAGATCCACACCAAGAAAATAAAACTACGAGTTTGCCTCATTTTGGCATTTTTATTTATATGGGGCAGTAGGGGTTAGTATAAAAGTAAAGCAATAATAATGTAAAATTATGTTAACATTAAGTTAATAATAATGCAAATTAATCATGTTTTAGCTTTTTATTTAAACATGCCCATATTTTATTAGAATGTTCTTCAGTTTTGTCTAGTGCTTGTTTCACTATGGTGTAGGGACTAAAATGTGCCTGACCTGCCAGTGAAAGAGTTAAAGTGATAAGAGGGCTTCTGTGGAATGGTTACAGTCTTACCTGCTGTGGAAAACTTTTAATTTGACTATTTACCACTGCAATACATTTTTACTTTAAAATATATATTTTTAAGTTCAAAATTCTAAAGTAAATGGATCACAGCATTAACTTTAACAGGATTGATGAGCTACAGAATGGGACCAAGGCCAAAGTTGATTGCTGCTGTTTCAAATCAAATTGATATTTCTTCTATAGCCATTTTAGAAACCATTAGAATAATGTAAATTTTGCATTATTTTATTTACATTGGATTTGTATGGTTATTTTAGGCTGCAGAACAAGAAAAACATTCTTGAACAACTAAGAGGAAGTGTCACTCTCCTTGATGAAAAACATTTTTATCAACTGCATTTTATAAACGCAGAGGCAATTAAAGAAATACAACTTCTGCTCAATTCTGCACACAAAATACAAGTTTATGGTGGGTGTTATTACCATGTATAGAAAAATGCTTTTATTCCATACAAAATTGCTGCATTTTTCATGAGCATTTTTATACTTTTCAACATATTTGAATTAATTAATTAATGGTAACCAATGCAGCATTCTTAGCTTCACAGTTCACTTATAGCACTACAGGCCACTTCTTCAACACAGTAAGATCACATCATGCATGTTGTTTTTTACTCCAAAATAAGGAACCACCTTTGTTTTCTTGTGCATTACAGTAATGGATAAACTTACTTTAAGGGGAAAGTTATGAAAAAGTTAAGCACACTGACTTTCATTTCAAAGGTTTTACATACCAGGCCATCCGTCATCCATCATCTGAAGAATCTTCATCCTCCACGGACGGTCGCGGGGAGCTGGTGCATAACTCCAGAGAGACGGGGGAGGACGCCCCAGACTGGTCGTCAGTCCATCGCAACATACCTGGCCATATAGCCTACTAAAAATCAAAAAGAGGCTGTAACTTTAAAAAATGGTAAATCAAACTTCATTTGACAATCAGACAGGTTAAATTACACCTAATAGCTCGACAGACAGACATTTTATTAATCCCTTGTGGATATTTCATCATTCATTACAGCAGCATAAGTGTCAAAAAAGTCACAAAACATTAACTAAAAAACACCTAAGAGACAAATAAGAACAGGAAGATTTTTAAGAAACAAAACATTTTTATTTAAGAACATAACTTTTTTAAATAAGACTTTTCTTAACACATTTAGCAGCAATAACTTGACTTGTCTACTGTGTGACTTTATTAGTCTTTTATTATGATCTTCTTTATGTTATATGCTAATTCAGTTCACTGAGCTTTTGAGCATTTGTTTAACCACAGTTTTGACACACTATTTGAACGTGGTTGATGTCTGAATGGATTGTTGCACCACTAATGTCAGTCTATGTTTTTGTTCGTTTACTTGGGATAATTGTTTGTCTGATCTGTTTAGCCTCATCAGTCAAACAACTGACCTCACATTAGACTCTAGACTTCTTAGAGAAGGTCACGGTTAACTCAATGACTGCAAGTTACCTTGTTTTCATTTTGGTAGCGAAAGAAGTCAACGCATCCATTACAGCGTCTCAAATCTGGCATGACAGGTTTATGAGCACAAAATTACAACCAAAGAAACAAAACATCTTTTCATTTCATTTGTTTGCATAAAGCTTTACAAGTCTTGCTGTGTACTTGGAGTACTTTTCCAATTGAAATCATGTTTGCATACTTATTCATAGCACTTCTTACTCTGTGTGCTATATATGGACTTTGTCTTTATTTTACCTAATGAATCAAATATAAAGCAGGGTTCTTGCTCTAGGACACGTGAATTGCCCATCTTCTGACAGATAGATGACTGCAGGGACAAAAAGCATACACAAAAGTATCAGGCCTGAAATGTCTGCTATGGAAATGAAAAGGAGAATCCCTCCCCACAGATAGCATATGCATAAAGGGAGAGTAAAACAGGACTGTGGAGTTGATCGGTAGAAGAATGCCTAAACGGATGGTTCAGACTCAGCTAAACCAGACTCAACTTTAAACTCAACTTTTTGTGAAAACTCAAGTCTTTAGGTTAGAGAGGATGTCTGCCTCTGAAACTTAAACTGGGAGCTGGTTCCATAAGATGGGAGTTTAATAACAGACTGCTGTGTCCTACTGACACTCCTAGAAGATAGATTCACAAGATGAAGTAAAGCTCTATCAGGTTTCCCATGAACTGTTTCAGTTTTGTGTAAATGAGGATGTTGGCAAAAAGTTTTTCCCAACACTGGCAGGTTTCAAAGAAATGGGGACTTCCAGTATGATGGGTGTGGTGCTCCACCTCTGACGAAAAAAAAAAACACGCTTGACTACATTACACTGAAAATGTTTTGACAAACAGGTCTTTCTCTGGCCTTTCTTTGTTCCTGGAGTTTTGTTGCTTATGTTAAACAAACTCAGACAAAAAAAAAGATGTAATGATGCCCAATGATACAAAGCAAACATTTTATTCCAATCTGTAATAAATGTAACAAATCTAGTTATAAATACAAATGTTATCAAGTTGTACTTGGTCTTTTTTAAACTAACTTTATTACTTTGTTTCACTTTCCTCCGCTTAACTGGTCCGGGTGAGGTGAGGGCAGCATTCCAATTAGGGCATCACAGACCTTCCTCTTCCCTGCCACGTCCGCCAACTCTTCTGCTGGGACGCCCATGCATTCCCTAGCCAGCCCGGAGATGTAAGTCCACCAAGTTGTCCTTGGTCAATTCAGGGGTCTCCTGCTGGCAGGACATAGCTAGAACACCTCCTCAGGCAGGCATCAAGGCATCCTCACCAGATGCCCGAATCACATCAACTAGCTCCTCTTGATGTGGAGGAGCGGTTCTACTCAGAGTCCCTCCCGAATGTCCGAGCTCCTCACCCTATCCCTAAGGCTGAGCCCGGCCATCCTGCGGAGGAAACTCATTTCGGCCGCTTGTATCCGCAGTCTCGCTCTTTCAGTTATTAAACAAAGCTCATGACCAAAGGTGAGGATTGGGATGTAGATTGACGGACAAATCGAGAGCCTTGCTTTCTTACTCAGCTCCTTCTTCACCACAACAGCATCACTGCAGATGCTGCCCCAATTCAATCTCCCGCTCCCTCGTTCCCTCACTTGTGAACAAGACCCCGAGATAATTATACTCCTCCACCTGACGTAGGACCTCCCCCCAACCCCGAGTAGGCAAGCCACCTTTATTCGGTCAAGTACCATGGTCTCAGATTTGGAGGTGCTGATCTTCAACCCAGTCATTTCACACTCACTTCACTAACTTTATTACAAATGTTAATTTTTTTTACCTGAATTAGTGTAACTTTACTACTGGTCACATATTTTGCACAATGACGGGTTGTATCATTTTTGTTTGCTCCTAAAGTAATTTCTTATGACGGTGTCACACTACTCATTGACATTGTGTTTTTCATTGCATTTCCTTGAGATTTTCTAGTGAATTGTTGTCTATTAACTTTTCTTGACAAAAGAGCCTTTACAGTTTAATTTGGATGCTTATCTGTTTCAGTGATTCGGCACTTCTGCCTCCTGATATGGTTGTTTTTAAAATAAAAGTTGTTTACACACTGAAGCAGCTGGTTAAGTTTTCTAAACATCAAACCCCAAACAATTTGAACAAGGATACTTCTTAGATGTAGAACAAAAGAACTGCTGAGAGCAGGAAGAAGGAAATTCAAACCGAGAATTCAATGTCATTGTCAAAAACAATGGAATACCTTGGAATGCTTACTGGTAAAAGACCAAGCAGGCATAGAATGTTTAATCATGTGATACACTGAGACATGGCTTCAGTAGAATATTCTGGACTCACCAAAACCTCAATAGTTGGCTTCTCTGCTAAAAGTTCAACGTAAAGACAATTTGACAACTGTTTTAAACGTGCTTCATCAATGTAATAGCATTTTACTCATCACAAAGTGAGCGCAGACATAATTACAGTGGATTGATTTGAGGGACAAAGTCCATGTTCAGCCTTGAAATCAGAATAAGGTCACTGAGCAGATCTGAAAATGGCCGTACTGTAATTTAACTTATTCAACCTGCATGAGTGCAAACCTTTTAGCCAGGAAAATTTAAAATACTTTCTAACAAGAATGTTAGGTTGCTCTTTTTGATCAGAAGATGTATTTTGTTCACATACTAAGAAAAAAGATTTATGTTTTAGTTGGGTTATTTTGGGGATTTCATTTAAAACAAATGTGTAAAATCAAGAAAATATGTAATTGCATAAAAAGTGAACAATAGGAAGACCTTAAAAAAAGATTAGACTACATAAAAGAAAAGCATAAGGTTTGAGAACATCATTCATAGAGATTGAAAACTACGGAGCCCCGGAAGGGTCAGGTAGGGAAATACATTTCAGGTCGGAAGAATCCGTTCCCTCAGTTTACAAAACCGTGCGCACGGATTTTATTCCGTTTCCTCGGTTTACCAAACCGTGCGCACGGATTCCTAATCCGTACCCTCAGTTTACCAAACCGTGCGCACGGATTCCTAATCCGTTCCCTCAGTTTACCAAACCGTGCGCACGGATTCCTAATCCGTACCCTCAGTTTACCAAACCGTGCGCACGGATTGCATCACGACTCCAGCACGCTCGGCATCACTGCTTCCCAGGGCGCTGTGTTAAATGTACTCTAAATGCTGCATGTTCAAACCACAGATTCTTGGTTTGTCCACTAATCACTAATTTCTCTTTTTGTAATTATACAGTTTATTATATGCACATTATTAAAGCATAATATCATACTTGTCCATTCCTGTGATTAGTCCAATTTGGGTTTTCTTCCTTTAAGAACAGTACTTCACATGAAGGTATAAATAACATATTTTGATCAAAATTATAGCAAATCCTGAGTGATTTGCATAGTTGCCTATTGTGAAATAACTGACAAACGTAGTAATTTATTATTGCATTTTATTTTTAATAAGAACAAGCAATAGGCCAATAACAAAATAACATTTGCAAACTGTTGTGAGAAGAGAACTCTGGTAGCCAACTTAAATCAGTTTCTTTGGTCTTCATATTTTTGCATGAATGAGATCTTTGAAATAGTCTCAAATTAAATGTCATTCATCAAATGTTGCAATTGTTTACAGCTTCATAGGAATACTGTTTATTTATTAAGAATTGTGGCATCTGAAAAAAGTTTTTGAAACAAATACATCAATAAAACAGCTTTGTAGGTCTTTTTGAACGTGTTCTTCACAGCTGACTTTTGAGGAAATGTTATACTGTTTTATTGTACATAACTAGGTAAAACAGTATTTTTAAAACAATAAATAAAAATAAAACAAAGCTAGAAAGCCAAATGTAAAATAAATATCAGCAAACATATAAGATTATAGAAGTTCAGGTTATTTGTTGCCTTTACATGTGAACGTATGCAGGAACAACATTGCAAATACCCTATATTTGATACACTTTCTGTTAATACAATATATTTTTTTAAACTCCTTAGAAGATGACAAATGAACGCCAAATACAAAAATATTGGTAAATATATTTCAGAAAATGTAAGCTAAATATTTGCATAACACAAAGTAGTGTCTCCAAAGTATTATCTATTTCTTTAAACAAACTACAGCATATAAGTAATAATAATATAATAGTAATAATATAAGTGCATTTAGCAATTTTGGCAAAAATCAAATTGAGTACATTTTATAAAACCACCACATATTTTATATAATAACATCCAATATATAATATAACAACATCCAAATTATTGGAAAAGTTTGTATCAAAAATACCGGTATGTACTTTTTAATCAAATAATAACAGAAAAAAACATTTCTGATTGACACCCCTGGTCTAAAGGCAGGTTTGAACTGACATCAACATAAAAGAGATTACTTATCAATCAATGAACTAAGACTGTGCCCATTGCATGACATTTCACCTCTTTAACAAGATTTATTTTTCAATTTCAGTCAAAGTTGGCACTTACATGATAAACATATGTTTGAACCAAACAAAGAAAACTTCATGACAGTTTTTACAACAGCTGCCATTTAACTTATCACTTAATATATTGGAATGAACAATTTACTATTTGTTAGTTGAAAATGTGACTAAATGTGTTGAAAATGTTTTTCTCTACGCTATGAGGTTTGTGATGACATTTGCAATCATTTTAATTGGTGCTTACTTAAAACTTTGAACTGTACATTATATTATGTATGTCCATCACCCACATGTTGGCATCTAGGATATTAGAGAACTCCTCAGGGTAGGAGATGTACAGTAGTTGTTTAGAACCTCCAACACACAGCCACAAGTGTAGGACGCTGGTCTTCTTTACATTTGTGGTCTCTGGCTCCATAAATCAGACGAGTATCTTCTGGGAAACATGGAGGTCTGCACCTGTTTAAAACAAGAGAAAATCATATATTAATTAAGACCAAAATAAGAGTTTTTTGATGTTATGCTGTAGTAACTACAGTAAAATCTATATTTTATAATAAAATATTCAAAAGGGAGAAGATCTTCATAAATCATAGATACAAGATAAGAGGACTGTATTTATGCTATTTGGCTGACAAAGTGTGTGCTTCATGTCCCCATTGCTGATAAAATTGATTTGTATCTTTCCATATGAAAATAAAACACAGTAACTGCTTTTCTTTACTGTTAGAAAATAATTGTAGATCAGCTGACCCAGCGCTATTGATACTTTGAGTTGACCAACATGCTGTTGTCCTAAATAGGCCACCATACTGGAAGTAAACATCCCGGTTGCTATGAAAATGGGCTTGTTCGAGATGAACTGCGCCTCGCCTGGAGAACAGACGAGAGCAGGCGGACGCAGCAGGGGGAGCCAAAAGACCCTGCTGCGTAACGGATTCCTAATCCGTACCCTCAGTTTACCAAACCGTGCGCACGGATTCCTAATCCGTACCCTCAGTTTACCAAACCGTGCGCACAGATTGCATCACGACTCCAGCAGCTTTGTGCTCAGCATCTCTGCTTCCCAGGGCGCTGTGTAATGTACTCTAAATGCTGCAAGGTGAGTCCCGTTTTGCTTTGTTAATGTCCGAGTGTATGCATTAAGCTGTATTATCGTGGGCGCTTAGCGGAAAATGAACTGTGTTAGATGTTTTTTCACTCAAACACAGTCTTCTGTTTGAAGCGGTTAGCCATGCTACTCCGTTAGCCAGTTTGGTGTCCTGTCTATAGATATATTTTGAGGCTTTGACATAATTTCTGCTTGTGCATGCTAATGAACCATGTTAACTTAGCACACCAGAACTCTGGTTTAACTAAAATAACTGCTTCTTCAATAACCCATTCCGCGGGTAACAGGAAAACCTCTTACGCAACGTGCGACATATTAGGTGCGTTCGAGATGAGCCAGTTCTGCGCAGATTCGATCACCGGTGATCGGCGCCCAGTGCATGCCGGTTAGATTTCTGTCCGACTTGACGCCGACTTGCTCTGATGTCATGCCTACGTAGGCAACGATAACCTCGTGAGATCAAGGCGGACGCAGACTTTGGAGCAAGGCACTGCAGTTGCTCTCCACCGGCTGCAAAACCGAGAGCATGATGGGAAACGCCTGGCTCTCACCTGATCTCAGATCTGATTGGTTTACGTTTTGATCCAAACATCCTGTTGCAAAATGCGAAATGTTATTTGTTTAAATATATATTGTAAATTCATGCCACGTTGATGATGTCAACTATAAAGGCCACAATGAGAAATGTGATTTGTTTCAAAGAGTTTTCAGTACGAACTGTTTCTATTTTCTATAAAGTTCTAATAAAACTGTCTGATTTTTATAGTCATATCATTTAGTACAGAGCAGTATCTTGTTTACTTTCTTTGACTGATCTGATCTATCTAGATATATGTCTATTATTTAGTTTGCTTTACTTTATATTGTTCACTCTTGAATTTGTTTTGAAATACTTTGAACTTCAAATAAAGATTTTGGAAAAAACGGAAAGTCATCTGCAATTACGGACATTAACGCGATATCTTCAGACATATCATCACCTACGAGCTACATTTAGGAAAATCTGTCCGACCTAAAAGCAGACTTTTGGCCCTGTTAGAGACTGTCATACTGTATCTTTTAGGTCAAAATCTGAATTTTTAATCAAACGAAGGGTTTGGGCCTGGGATTGAACCTTGATCTCCTGATCAGTGGAAAACCTCTCTTCCCTTGAGACATGACAGTCTCATAAGCAAGCAATCACTCCAACAGAATTATGTGTCATACCCCACCCATAACATGCTAAGCTGTCGTTTTTTATCTCATCTTTGCTGCTTGAAAGTATTATGACTATATCTTATGGTTTTGGTGATGTCATTGTGTTGATAAAATCAGAAACCACTGAGCTCTCAAGCCTTTGTGTTTTTTCCACTGTAAGATTTATCCAGAATCAATGGGGCTCCAGATCAGTGAGCCCATTGACTGAGTCACAACCACAGACACAGATTACCTAGATAGAATTTGAGAACTGATGCTTAATATACCAAGATGCCTATATTACTCTTTAAAGGCATTCATTGACATTGTTTTGGATATATATTGGTTATTTTTAGTGAATGTGAATAGCTGAAAATGGCAATACAGCCTGGTAATTATAGGGTTATGTACAATGCACTTCCCACATAGCAAAAATTGTCCGGCCCATCTCTGGGCCACACCCTTGCCCAAGAAGTGGCCCAGTGTTGGCTGGGCCCTCGGCCCAATAATGGCCCACTCACAGAATAATGACACAAGTTTGATTGGCCCAGGTCTGGCCCAGACACTGTAAGATGACTCTCATAGTTTATATTGGCCCTGTACTGGCCCACACTCGGTAAGCCAGTACAGGTGCATGTTGGCTGGGAGCTGGCTGGGCCCTCGGCCCAATAATGGCCCACTTACAGAATAATGACACAAGTTTGATTGGCCCAGGTCTGGCCCAGACACTGTAAGATGACTCTCATAGTTTATATTGGCCCTGTACTGGCCCACACTCGGTGAGCCAGTACAGGTGCATGTTGGCTGGGAGCTGGCTGGGCCCTCGGCCCAATAATGGCCCATACACTTCAATTTGAGCTGGCTGAGTGTCCCCTGGTCAGCATTGGCCCACACACTGTGAAACTAAGACAATATAATGCTAAATGACCAAAAAAGATACTGCAAATATTCAAGTTTGTATGAAAGTGTTTGTATTTAACAAATAATAAATACAATACTAGCAAATTAAATGTATTGACCTCAACACATGAGAACACTAACAACAAACACTAGAACAAAAGATAACTACATATGTGCTAGTCAAACACACATAAAGAGAGTGAGCTTAAGAGGCAGTTTCTTTAGCAAAGAACCTTCTCTTTCTCCCTTCCTCACGATCCACTGCAAGCTGGAGCCACCGTTTGATTATTCTCTCCACCTCTGCTTCAGCAGCCACATCAACCACTGGGTTTCTTCGTACTGCACCTATGGATATAGGAAATGGATATATAACTACATGAAACATTTGTGGTATTTACAAGTATACAGTATAGCATTAAGAATAAGGATGGATCGGGATCCAATCTGGACTTAATCCATGGATCGGAAATGTCCGATCCAACCTGGAGAAATTTCTGATCCAGAACGTAAGCTCCTGGGCTAGGTGACACGTCTGTGCCCCACTGAGACACATAGATGACGCACCTCCTTTCAGAACCCCACTGCAGTTTGCAAGTAGCAGCTAGCAGGTTAGCACTGAGCAGTGGTGAACTTTTTCCACACATGTCCGCAGTGTGGAAATATTTAATGGTTGAAACGTTGCAAAGCAATACGGCAACCTGCAATGTTTGCAAAGCCGCTGTTCCAAAACGAGGAAACTCGGTTCAGTGACCTCCGACGTAATCCCAGCTGTCACAGTTAGTCTACTTCTTGGTGCTTTATTACTAAACAGACCTGTTGGTCAAAGTCTGACCTAAACAAAGAAAACAGGTCAAAATAAAAAGGAAAATCACTTCACTTCCTCCTCTCGTAGTGATGTGACGTTCATGAACGAGTCAAATTTTTTGAACAGCTTTTCACTGTGAGCTAGGAGAACCCAGTCCTTGTAAACAATGGTTCATTTTTTGTATTAACTGTGAGGTTTGAGGTCAGGAGGTAATATTCAATGACCCCCAAGTTGCTGGCTGAAACAGAACAGCTCTATTTAAAACATCAATGAGCAGAGCAACATGAACCCATCAGTTCTATCTGGGAAGCTAATTAGCAATGAACACATAGGTATCACAACAAAGTGTCCCCAAACATAGTTCCACATGACATTTCTTTTTCAAAATATTGCAAAAAATTAGGGATGCTCCGATTGATCGGCCACGATCAAAATCGGACAATATTTGTGAAAAAAAATGTGATCGTAAATTCCAATGTTCTTCTCTCCACGACGATCATACCAGCCAATCAATAGCTCCTAAATGAATAAATATTTAAAAAAACATTTCTATAAGGATTGGAAATATGTATCTATAAATAATATATTTCTAAATGCATGATGTCTACATGGTGCCTTCAAGTTTTTGTATTGTTATCTTGGAAAAAGTCAGTAAAAACCTGTTTTTGTCCAAATGAAGGTGATAAATAGTTCTTTTTTTTTTTTTTACAGATCAAGTAGCCATTAGCCCTCATCATTACTACAGTGTATGTGATCGGAGCATCCCTACAAAAAATCATTAAAGAGTCAGGTTTTTTTTTAATGGCTCTTTCAGGTGAATGGATCCACAATGAACAGCTCCTTTCAATGTGCCATAAATCCCCCACCTCCAGGTTTTTGTCATATTAAATTAGTATCGAAGTATCAAATAAGATAAACTGAATCATTATCATGGAAAGACACAAATTAAATGGTGTGTGTTAAAATATATGTTAGCTGAGAGATGGTTGAGCAAAAATCATGACCTTACCAGGTTCTGACTGCTGGAGGCTCCACCTGTAGATCTGGCCACCAGGAAATGCTACAGGAGAATTTATAGCGTTAGCATGACATTTTAGGGAAATGTGACATGAAATCTGTAAAAAGTATATGTATGTAATATACTCACCAGACATTTCATTTACTGGCTCCCAACTGCTGCTGGTCAGCTTGGTGTAAGTTGGTGTGGGGTTAGGAATTTGAGGGACCATGGGGGGGTGGGTGGAACAAGCCTCTCGGAGGGTGGTGATGGCCGGTCTTCCTCTGAGTCTACCCTTCTAGACCTCCCGGGGGGCCAAGTCGGACACTCCTTCTATTTTCAGACAGAGTTTAAAATGTTTTAAAATGTATATTGGATTGAACTGACACTTGTAAATGTGGTTTGCTACA